>CAUYSK010040015.1:0-45693 GCA_963575035.1 Avahi laniger | reverse complement strand
TTTTTTTTAGACAGAGTCTCACTCTTTTGCCAGGACTAGAGTGAGTGCTGTGGCATCAGCCTAGCTCACTGCAACCTCAAACTCCTGGCCTTAAGTGATCCTTCTGCCTCAGCCTCCTGAGTAGCTGGGACTACAGGCATGTGCCACTATGCCAGGCTAATTTTTTCTATGTATTTTTAGTTGTCCAATTAATTTCTTTCTAATTTTAGTAGAGACAGGGTCTCGCTCTTGTTCAGGCTGGTCTCGAACTCCTGAGCTCAAACAATCCGCCTGCCTCGGCCTCCCAGAGAGCTAGGATTACAGGCGTGAGCCACCGCGCCCGGCCAAAAATACATAAAAGTTTTGAAAATACAAAGAGCAAGACATAATTATTGTTTCACTCATTAATCCATTGCTGTTATGAATGCTAATCTCGCCCTTTCTTCCACATTTTGGAGTTTTGGCTTTAAAGTAAAACGTCTAACCCTTTTGCCTACCTGTTGTAGAAAATGCTGTAATAAGTTTCTTCACAATGATTAGCATTCATATCTTGTCCTCCTCTTTGGTAATAGACTGGTTAATTTCACAGAAGCAGCAATTTCCTTTTTTCTCTCAAAAATTCTACATTGTCCTCTTAAAATCCTGACACAAGCTGCAAGAGAGAAAAGGAGGTCTATATAAAGCCTCTCTTCCTTCTAATGTTTCAGGATTCAGGTGTATTTAATCCAAAATTACTTGAAATTTCTCTCACCTGTGTTTTCCTTATTTATAATTACCCTTTGATTCAGTAGTTTGTTATACTAGCTTTTCTGTAGAATGGAATATATCTAATATTTCTTGGAGATGAAAGCAGATAATGAGAATTCTATGGTCACTTCCAGATTTTGGATTACGTTACTAAGAATATAAGCAATGAACTCAAAACACTCACTAAAAGTGCTCCCTAGCTAAATGAATCCTAAATTGCAATGGTTTTGCCAATAAAGATTTATTTGTAAAATAAATAGGCTACTTACTCCCATTCCATCCCATCCTCACAACCTCCTTTATCTATTTATGTTTAGATTTTATATGTCACATTTTACTAAAGGAAAATTACACCTGAGTTCTTACAAAATGTATTTTAGTGGTTCATAAAGCAAGAATAATAGGTCACATCTTTGAGTGTTTACTATGTGTTAGCCAAGAATTATTGGAAGAACTTTAACCTTTGCAAAAATCTCTGAGGCAGATCTTATTGTTATCCTCATTTTAGAAATGAGAAATGGAAGCACAGAGAAGGTAGACCATTTGCCCAAGATCTCACAGCTGTTGAGTGAAGGAGCCAGAATTTAAATACAGACAGTTGTGGCACCTGAACCACCACCTGTAACTTCAATTCAATATTGCCTCTCAGTGAGAAAGATGCTGGTAGACAAAAACACAGTTTAAAAACAAATATTTAATGAACATATGCCATATATTGAATGTCTTTCTGGGGACTAGGGAAAAGTAGTATCATGTTAAATGAACACTTTTAACAACTCACAAATTTCTAAATAGAAAGTTTAAATAGTCGACATGTGTAAGTATGTTCTCCTCATCGATCTGCCAACAACTAGTTTGTATCCTTAAGTAAATCCCTTAATTTATCAGAGCTTTAGTGTTTTTCTATCCATGAAATGAGGAGGTTGCTTTAGAAAGTTCTTTAGGGTGTATTTGTTTTATCCTATGACATTAAACTAAATGGATTGCAAAATTCTCAGAATTCATAGAAAACTTCTCAGTTTTCAGTATCCTGTCTATATTTCCAAATGTACATAAATTATGAAGTTGTAAAGAAAACTGAAAACTCAACATTCTTTATATTATTTTACACTATTAATTTTTATTTTTTATCATTGAATGCTCACTCTTTAAGAGGAGAATATTTCAGTATAATTTTCCAAGTTTCAAGTCAGATTTTTAATTATGGATTGAATTCCTCTCTTAAACTAGCAAAAATATTTTAAAAAGAAAGAAGAAAGAGAGGGAGGGAATAATAAAGAGAGAGAAAAAAAGTGAAAGGAAGAAATTGAGAGCTATTTCAAATTTTTTGTTTGTTTGTTTTTTTACTTTTATTGAGGGTGGTGAGGAGGAGGCGGGTTTGGACAGAAGGGCAAGATAATTTCCTTCCAAAGCTTTCCACATGATGAAGTTAATTATCATTTCTTCTCATTAGAAAGGGATGGCTCCTTCCTAGGAAGTGCCAACATCTGTTTAGAGATAGAGAACATCTGTTAGGCAAGTGGAGATATTGGGAGATAAGCTGCTTACTCAGACGGTTAGGACATGATGAAGAAATCATAACAAACTGGAAAATTAAGATTAGAATCTGGGCATAATTAGCAGTTCTTAATGTGCCAAACACTGTATTTTTGAACACATAATTAATGAGGTTGGAAGCTCCCAGTGATTGTCAGCAACTCCAGCTGAAAGCAACTCAACAATCTACTCAGAAGCATTTACCAGGTGGTGGGTCACAGGTTTACTCAGGGTTAGTGCTTACAAATGAGCACACCCCGAAATTTTGTCAGCTTGTATAAATTCCAGGCACATTCCCTCATAAGCCAGGTTGCTGTGTGCAGAATATTAGGATTTTATATTGCTTGGTTCCAAAGTATGGTGCAACTGCTTTAAATGCATATAAACTGTGTGTTGTGTGTGTTTATGTGTATTGTAAAGTAAGGAATAGAATAATGGCAAGGGAAACATAATTATTTAGATCTCTTTCATTTTTTAGAGTTTCATGTGCATGAGCTACCCCTTTTCCAACAATCCTGTGAGACAGATTGGCCATGTAATCTCTTTATTTTATAACAAGGAAACAATTTCCAAGTGGTTAAATGGTTTGAGCCAGGCTATAAGACTTGAAAATAATAAATTCAGATATTTATTCCCAAACAATGCCTTAAATAAACTCATTAAAATATGAAATGTGGGCCAGGTGTGGTGGGGCTCACACCTGTAATCCTAGCACTCTGGGAGGTCAAGGCAGGAGGATCGCTTGAGGTCAGGAGTTCGAGACCAGCCTGAGCAAGAGCAAGACCCTGTCTCTACTAAAAAATAGGGAAGGGCATGCCTCTAATCCTTGCTTGGGTGAGACAAAGTCATAAAATGTGAACAAAATGTTTGTACCCTCATAATATCCTGAAATATGAATAAATAAATAAATAAATAATATGAAATGTGTATCCTAGAATTCAAATTTTAACACTGGAAGTATATATTAGAACATAATTATTAGCATAAGATTAGAAGCATAATCCAATATGACCCCCAACCATATTCTCACCCAATACACACACACACACACACACACACACACACACACAAGCACACACACATATATTTAAAGCCTACAGCTCTTCACTGCAATTTTTGGAAAATCTTAAGTTAGAATTCAGATTTCCAATCTTTTCACTATACCAGCATTATAATTTCCTTCTTTAAATCAGCTTGAAGAGAGAGAAATTCAATCTCGCACAAATTCTTCTTTTTAAATAAACTGTGGTTTTCAAGTTCCAAGTTGGAAAAAGGGTATATTTTCTTTAAATATTAATAATTTCAGATTTGTATGTCGATAAAAGAAGTTTGTGTATAAAAGGGATTGAATAAATTCCAAAAGAACAAAGTATAAGGCTGCTCTAGGGTAAAATTCTAAGTTTTCAATAATTCTAAGAAATTACTCCTCTCATTCTTTCCAGCAAAGAGCCTAGAATACAGACAAGTCCAAATGTCAACAGAACAATATCTAATATCTTTCCAAGTTGGGCCCAATGTCAATACAGAATAGGCTAACTGGCCCAGCTTTATGCATTGCTTCTTGCATTGATAGTTAAGATGTCATTGTGGAATCTAAACCCAGTGTTACCTGATAACTTTTCCACCTAAAATTATAGAAAACATCTGCAAAATATTTTTGATTAGTCAACAGATCTATTAATCACTTAACAAGTATCCTAAACTGTTAAAAAGTATCAGGGATACAAAAGAAGTCTAAGATGTAGTAACTCCTCTCAGGAAGCTTGTACTCCAGTTGGAAGAAACTGTCATATGTAAATTAAGAAGTCCAGAAAAATTAAGTCCTAAATAGATCAAAGCTAACCATAAATGCAATCTGCCTTCAGAGAAGGACATATCTGTGTCCTTCTATGAATCTGTTAGTTTATTGAGCACCTCATGCAAATTTTACATAAGTTTCTTCCTTAACATATCCTGGTTTGAAGGCCGATATTTACAAGCAGAGGAAGACAACTTCAAGCATAGATACTGCAATCTTAATTATATTACTCTTATTGTCATTTGGTGTCACAATTGGTTCAAAATTATACAAGAGAATTTGATGGTTTTAGAGATTTCTCCTTGACCTTGGATTCAGTGAACTGGATTATTTGTGTGATATTCTGCATGAGGTCAATAAAAATTTTTAGTTACTTATGTTCAAACAAAATCCGCTATTTAACACGACTGCTAGAGACAAAGCAGTTCATTCATTGGGTACCAAAAGAGTGCTTGGTACTCTTATTTAGTATCAATGTAATCTTCATAACAAACCCATGAAAAAGGTATCATTATAATTCCTAATTTTCAGATCAAGAAATTGAAGTTCAAAGATGTTGAATAATTTATTGAAAGTCACAGAGACATGAAGTAGGGGAGCCAATATTGACATTCACACAATTGGACCCCAGAGCTTTAAAATTCTTTGTGACCTTTGACCCAGCCAAAATTTCTACTGTATTCTAGAAAGTTTTTTAAGCAAATGATTAAGGATTCACACACAGATTTAAAGACAAACATGTTGAGTGCAGTATCATTTATCGTAGCGAAATCTTGGAGACAACGTATATGTCCAATATTAGGATACTGGTTGATAAATTATGGTTATTCATACAAGAGTTATGCAGCCATTTAAATTTTTTTCTCAAAATGTTTTCATAGTCATGGAAAATGATCAGATATATTGCAGTGTGAAAAAAAAGCAATATGTGAAATATTAGCCCAAATTTATATATAAAAGTTAGGTTTGCATTAATAGAAAGCAAAATGGCTAAAATGATAAGTATCAAAATGTTAATAGTTACTTCTGGCTAGAGAAATGATAGGAGATTTTCCTTTCTCTTTTTATAATTTTCTGTGTTTTCAACATTTTTTGTAAAAAACATTTATTACATTTACCTTGTAAGCTGAAAAAAATTGCATAAAATTTGTGGTATAATTATAACTCTGTAAGCACTTATAGTCCACCTATATTCATACTATTTTTATCCTGTGGTTTCTACTTTATGTTTAATTTTTTTCTTGTTTTTTTTCAATTTCTTATTTGTGGTTTAACATTTATAATTTGTGCTTTTACTATAGAATTTCTTAAATCCTAATGTAATCTAATATAAAAATTCAAAATGTAAATAGCATTGTAGCCTCTTCTGAAACTTCCATTACATCCATTATCAGATCTGAAACACATGAATAAACTAACCCACACACTTGGATAAATGGTTCTCTTTAACCTAAAAGCAAACCCATCATACTGTCCTTTCATGTTTAATCCTCCATCAGCTGAACATTGTACACAAATTTGCACAAAAATATTATTTGATCTGAGAACATCTGCCAGAGCCTGGAACACATTTCTCCCAATTCTTGACTTGAAGTTTAGTATAAATACCATATCCAAGCTCTCTCAGAGACTTTGACATATCATAATATCCTTATAAACTAGTATATGTGCCATGCATTTGTATAGAAATCTAATACTTCTAAAACACTTTCAGAGGCATTGATTCAATTAATACTCACAGTAAGACCATGAAACAAGTAACATTGGACCAACTTAATAGATAAAAATGTTGTGATAGGCACTTATTTCTGATTCCCAAGGCTATTAATTTTTCTAACAAAAGCATGATACTTAGCAGTACCAGTAGATTTTCCAATATTGACTCCATGTTATCCGTTATAAATCAGTGTTCTCAGAAAAGCATTTTGGGGACCACAGAAATTTTTGGTTTGTTCCGGTATTGTTCATTGCAACCATGAACTAAGGTAAAAAAAAAAAAAATCTGGAAGCACACATACATCATCATCATATAGGAGCAGATGATGTATGTGTGCTTATACACAGACACATACACACACATATATAAAAGCATATAAGGCATATATATACACACACATATATATATGTGTGTATATAAATGCCCTAGTTTATCATGTCGGTGACACTTTGCTAAAATGTGTGTTTAGTGCCTATTAGGCACATGGAAAACACACACATACAAACACACAGACATACACATGCGTTTCCTATGGAGAATAATTAAGCTGAAGATGTGTTCTTCCTTTAGGATGAAATGCAATGCAGATTTCTCATTACATATCAAATCTTTCCTTTCAAAAGGCAGAATAAAATATTCCTTTTTTAAAAACCCCAGATGGCTAAATGTATGTTTTTGAAATTTTTCTGCTTGAGGATATTCTTTTTGCCTCACAATTCCTCTGACTTTTTTTCTCTCCTAACAGTCTTTTCTCAGCCCTCAAACACTCTACTACATTTAAAGAGGGTGGCAGTTTTCTTTTCCTTCAGAGTTCTTCTTCCATGGGTTTCCACAATGACCATCCCTCTCTCTAATGGTGCCTGGGCCAGTTCACATTCCGTAACTTCAATTGATTCAGCCCCCATTTCTCTCTCTGCACTTGCACCATCCAAACATCTTTGGAGACACTAGTGATAGAGCTTCTAGCAACATTTTGTGATCATAATGGAATGTTTTGAATTAGACTTTAGCTTCTCCCTTAATTTTTTCAACTCTTAGGTACAGTCAGGAATTACAAATACAAAGATGATTCTTCCTGATTCCCTAACCCGTACTTACGCCACAATGTTAAGCACCACTATGCTTTCTGGAGGTCATTCATATACAGTGACCAAAGAACCAGAGAGCTATTTCAAGATAAACAACATTATGAAAAATGGAGTATTTGTGAAGAGGGGAATGTCTAGCCCAGTGTGATAGCCGCCTAGTTAAAAGTCTCAAACTTGCAACAAATGAGACTTCTCTACATACTTGCTGCCGTTTTTCTTCAGTAGGATATCCCCCAAATCATTTTTGTTACAGGCTTTCTACTGAAGACATCAAGGAAAAGATTCTCGAATAAATATATGAGCTCTAAAGTGTTGGCATTACGGTTGCTGGATGCATCATATTTGACCTCTGAATTTCTGAAACATGTAAAAATGTCTAAGTCTGTCTGTGAGGGTGCCTATCTTATGAAACTTGTCAGAAATGTTGGTGCTCTCAACTCTCACTCTGAATTTGTGCAAAGCATTAACCATCATATTGAAAGATCCATAATTTAGCCTTCTTTGCTCTCACATGTGCTTAGCTTTGATTTTGCCAAAAAAGTGGGCATTTTGCCTCTAAAAACAACAAGTGGTTGTATTCTGCATATTCTCATCTACTCTTGATGACACCCCTGATTGCATCTAACCTGCCAGCAGAGCTGGACTGGAAAACAAGAGCTTTCATTTGGCCACAAGAACAAAGAACAATTGTTTCTGTTAAGCAATGAAGTTTCTAATGCAGCCAGAGTTTACAGAAAAGAATCCTCACAAGGGAAGAAGAAAAAATTCCCCATCATGTCAGCACTGTCAGTGACCAAAGCCATACTCCAATGTATGACCTACGGCCCTCAAAGCAGAGGAATATTTCTTCCTCTATAAAGTGAGTGTTATTTGATTAAATGAATGTTTCTCTAATAAATAGCATACTTAAGGTCTTTCAAAAAGCTCTGAACAACCGTCTTATCTGAAGCCAAATAAAAGATATATTGGCAAAAACAAAACTTTCATCCAAATTAATAATGTCTTTATATATCCCTGTCCAGATCTGCATTGACTCAGGGATTGGGAGATATTTCCCCAGTAATCATTCTGTAACCACTGAGTTTTCTAGCAAAGCCAGCATCCTCTGCATGGAGGTTCACAGGCCCTGTTTCTGAGGGTGTCTTTGTCTTCCTGTCCATTAGCACTGTGTGATATTCATTAGTCCATCACAAAAGAGCAGATTATTTCACCTGCCAGTACAAAGGCACTTCCGATCCCATTTAAAGTTAACAAAATGAAATACAACCTAACTTCAACACAGGATATGCATTGTCCTCCTCCCTACTACTTTTTATTTTTTAATCTTCACTTTTCTTTCCTTTTCAAAATTTGATTTGTTGGCAGGCATAGAATATCTGCCAATTTCGGAAATGGCATTAGTAAAAAGGCAAATCCTAGTGATAGTTCAGGAGCTTGAATGAGTTGATCATCTTGGGCCATCACCTTCTGGGCACCATCCCAGATATAGAATTATTGCTCATTTGGGCACTAATTGGTATCATTCTTGGAGGCTTTTGGAGAATTAAGCAGACAGATCATTCTCTCACTTTCCTATCTGAGATTTCCCCAAATTGTAAGATCTCTGGTAAGGTAGTAAATGAGAACATTTATTCCTTCTTGTGATATATGCCACAACAACTTGAAAGATGAACACAAATTAAATAGCAATAATATCTCCACGATCCTTTAGCCTTCAATTTGAGCTAATTTCCCTGGGAAAGCAAAATATATTGAAACTTTCTAATATCAGCTCTATAATTGTATAAATTTACTTCCTAGACAATTAAGACCCCAGAACTCTGACTCAGACTGAGTTTCCCAAATCTGGGTTGGGCTTAGAGTGGGGCACCCCCATCCACAGTTACTGGCATGGATCAAATAATGTACTGAGGAAAAAGCATGAGGAACTCGGGAATCAAAGACAGAATTTGAAGTGTCAAACAAAAAGGCCAAGTATTCAATAACAATAATTCAAATAGTAACAGCTATTGTTTACTCAATGATTTCTCTGTTTATCTGTCTCTTCTAAGCACTGTGAATCTACTATTTAATCTTACAACAACCTCATGAGGGTTTATTTTATTTCTAGGGCATATTAGAGTATAAGGTATGCTGCTACAATGAAGAGAGCCAAGGTGCAACGGCTCAGAGAAGGCAAGGGTTAATTTCTCTTTCATGTAGCATTTCAGAATAGGCAATGGGCCCTGCTTCAGGGTGTTGTCCAGGGATTCTGCTGCTGGGACAGCTGTGTCTATCTCAACTGTGGTTTCCACTTCTGTGCCTAAAGTGACTGCTGTAGTTGTCACCACGGTCCAGCTACTATGAAGCAGGAAATAAGAAGTTCAGGGAAAAAAACAGTGTGCCTCTAAGAAGTGACTGGGAAGTTGCACACATCACTTCCTGCAAACAAGCAAGGTCTGTGGAGAGATTCAGTGAGGTATTTTTGCAGCGATAGTCCTTATTATTAGAGCTACTATGTATTGCAATGCACAGAAAATGCATGGTTGAGATAGTTGCTGTTTATCTGTATAATCTTGGGTAAAACGCTGACCCTACCTGTGCCTTCGCTTCTTTATATATAAAATTTAGAAGTTCAATGAAACCATTTCCAAGGACCCCTAAAGCTCTAAAATTTATGATTGTATTTAAAAACATGTACCTATAAAATAAAACTGATAATGTTCTATAGATTAGGAATTTGGAAGAACCAGATTTGTGTCCAATCTGTCACAGGATGAGATTGGGAGAAGCTGCCCCTTTTGTTTCATTTTTACCAATTTATAGCCAGCATTTTTCAATATGGATTTTATGACATTAATCCTGTAAAATGCTCTGAGGGAAAAAAAGGGGGCTCTATGGTATTTTAATTGGAATACTTTGGGTTGTAAGTGAAGAATAAAAGAACTAGATTAAGGAAAAGGAAGAATATTTGTAAGGAATATGGAATGCCACATGGAACCTAAATTCAGAAATGTGATTGGACTCAGAGCAACTAGATTCAAAGCCTCAAATGCTCTTAGGATTTATTCTTTCTCTCCTCCTTACTTCATTCCTTTCTTTTTTAGAAAAGACCAGACTCCTTTCACTTCCATAGCCCCCAGGTGTTACAATTTACCCACAACCCGGTTACCCAGGCAAGACTGGCCTAATTCTCTTTCAGTTCCAAATTCAAAAATTCTGGGGAAGAGATTCATTGGCCCTGCTGGGTCTAGTCGTCCCTCACACAAAGCTGCAGAAGACAGGGTCGCACTGTGACAGGCGGGCCCTTTGCAAGCAAGAAGTAACTCCCAGAGGGGATTCTGGGCCCATAATCTCACAAACTTCGAGAAATGTTATGTAAACCTAGAAAAGGCTGCTTAACGATAGCCCCTCAAAGTTCGAAGTAGCCTAAAGTTAACTGTTTAAATTCATGTTTTTCAAAAATTTCATAGAAGTGAATATATACATATAAATATATATCCATATGTGTAAAATACATTGACTAGATAAGTACATATAACACATTTGAAAAGTTTTCCATGGAAATTAATTTGTGTCACTATTCCAGCTGATCTTACTCCATAACAGCCACTCCGTAGATCATTAACATTACCAAATAGTTTGTATGCTTCATATTAACACTCTATGTATCTTGGAGATCCAATAAAAGATAAGAATTAACCCTCCAAATATTTTGAAACCTGGAAGAAACAGAGCATGCAACATTCAGATTTTTTAGATAGAGTTATATAGTGATGGATAACTAGTTCACAAAAGCAATAGGTTTGGAAAAGATATGATCTCTCCTCTAAATTTTGCTGTAGGAGGATATCTTCTTGGCATTGGTAATAGCATTTACTAACAAACCAAATCATGGAAAAGCATTGTCGCTTCCCAAAATAACATGCAGTATGGACTAGCATGATAAATGCTGACACATGATTAGTACTTAACCAGTGCTATAGTCGTCTAAAGGAAGAATCACTTCTGTGTTGAGCATGAAGGAAAAGTCTTAACGGATGAGTAGGATTTTATTAGGCAAACACTGGAAGAATCTCCAGTGTGAAATTCTGAGATTAGGACAAACCATGTACAAAGGTAAAAGGACACATCCTGGCATAGGTATATTATATAAACAAATCGTAAGCTGCAGTATATGCCTGAAAGTAATAGCCAGTCAGGGTTAAAGGAGGTTATGTCTGAATTTTGGAGGCTCTTGAATGCTAATTTAAGGAATTGGAATTTCATCTTATAGGCAGAAAGAAGACTGATATTTTTGATGTTCTGCTTTGTTTTTTCCTTTGGTTTTGGTAAAGAAGTGCTTTGTTCGAGGTGTTATTTCAAAAAAATTAATCAGCAATGGGGCTTAAAAAGGCAGTGTGCATAGGCAAGAGAAAAGCAGTTAGTCTCCTCTTCCTTGATGTGGCAGATTGTACTCTTCAAAGATGACTACAATATCTCCCACCCGCCATGGTCTTCTTATAATGTGACACTGACATTCCTCTCATCAATTGGTGGGGTCTATATCCCCTCCCCCTTTAAGCAGAGTAGATTTTTGCAACCGCTTTTTCTAGTAGAGTACAGCAGAATTGATGGAATGCATCTTCCAAAACTAGACTATAAAATATCAAGCACTTCTATTTTGCTCTGTTGGGATAGGAGCTCTTGAAACCTAATTACCATGCTGCGAAGTCCAAACTAATGCAATCTGAGAGACTACATGAAGAGGCCACAGTGTAGGTGTTCCCGTTGACAGCCCAACCAAGGTCTCAGCCAACAGTCAGCATCAACTTTCAAACATGTGAGAGTAGATGCCTCCAGATGTTTCCATATCCCAGCTATAAAAATATCCTGTTTTCAAGTCTTCCCAGCTGAGACCCCAAACAGTGTGAACTAGAAACAAACTGAATCTTCTACATGATTGCCTTGGACTAGGTAGTTCCCTGAGGGCTAAGTGAAATCTCAGTGAAGGACAGACCTGTGAACCATTAGCTTGGGAATCTGGGTGGACAACCCACTATGGTCTACTCCATGTACTGCTTAGATTGACTGTTTCTCATAGTAAGTTCACTCCATGTGGAAAGAGTTTCTACCATGTTTCTACTGGTCTTGTTTTCTGGGGAAACTTACAAGAGAAATGTCAGTGGAATGAATGATGGCTGCTGCAGTTGCTCTTGAGGCCGTAACTGTTATTCAGCATCCCCCTTTCCACTGCCCATTCTAATTGCCCTCATTTTTGGCTAACACCTTTAAGTCATGCTAATTCTAATGGCAAAAAGACAATCCTCTGATTTCCAAAGAATAAAACTATGGAATAAACATTTTCTCCTCCTGGTCTAAAACTCAGGATGAAATCACATTTCTCCTCCATATTCCTCTTGTCATTTCCATTGAGATATTAGGAGCCTGGACAAGATATTAAGATTGCCTGACAGCATAACCCAGACCTTCAATCTGTGTGTCTGAATCCTAGTTTCCATACTCTTCTCATGGTAATTCCCATGAGAAGTCCATGAATGACAAGCACAAGAATGCCAAGAGGTGCCCATATGGATCACCTAGATACCAAATATACTCTTCCCTTCTCATGTTGTCTAGCAGCAACCCTTCCTCTTCCTGATGATCAGGGTCATTTATCTCTGCCAGCGTGATGACTCCGTTCTTGCCTACTGCCTCCTTGCCACAAAGAGCCCGAAGTGATCAAAAGGTCTACCAAGCTTTATGCTTCTTTCTTATGGGCAGAAAAGAAGCAATGACTTATCCTTTACTTTGGAGAGGATCTCACAGCATGCCCCACTCTGTAATATTCCTAAAAACTTCACTAACGATGTGGGTACCTGAATCTTCATAGAATTCATCTCTTTCCTTCTGCCTTACTGAGCCTTCCCCCCACCCACATAATTGCCACTTCTTTCTCAATTGATAAAATCATATTATATAGTAAACCAATAAGATGTTCTGTGTAATGTCCAGACAGGAAAGGAGAGTTAACAGAGCCATGGGGTTAGAAATGTATGCTGTTGTTCACAAATACAAACTGTTTCTGATGTTCCTTCTTAATGTTTATAATCTTGGGAAAATTAGCACGTTTCAGTTTTCTCTTCTATAAAATAAGCATTAACCATAGTACTGTTTCCTAAGTTACTATAAACATTAACAAAATTTCATAGATATAAAAGCACTCCAATATTATCTTTGTGAATTAGATAATATTGGACATTTCAATGTCCTCTATTGTCTTACTCATAAATGTTTGCTTTTTAAATGTGCAGACAAACTGAAGAAACTGATGTCAGTTTGAGGAGACACTTTCCACTCTTTTTGAAGTAATCAAAAGAAAGAGCTCTGAACAGAAGGGACCTGTGCCTCTTAACAGGCAGAAAGCCCGAGAGCATATCATATGAGCCATTCATGCCCATTCCTTCCATCCAATAGATCACCTTAACTCTTGGACTTTTGAAGAAACACTTTTCAAAAGCACTAGTCATTATTCATATATTTTGCATTCAGTCTGTTGAGAGTTTTATTGCTCAATAGGTAGAGTTATATAATCTGCCTCAATTCTGAAATGACCAGGTTTGAGAATTTATAATAATCCTCCACCAACATTTCTTTACTAAATACATTTGACAAGACAAGTCCCTACTGGGTACACAGGCCATAGAAATTAAGCAACCAGCTTCTAATACAAGTGCAGAGCATTTGGTCCTTCTTGAACACCATAACTGCTAAAGTGGAGTCAACTGTTAGCTCTGCATCCACTGTCCAATACTTGTTCAGAAGAGGACATTATCTAAAGTGAAAGTAGAATTGTGTGTGTTTGGTTAAGTTCCAACTCCACCAGTTAGTTACGAGGCCTTAGGAAAGTTAATCTCTACTGTCTTCAGTTTCCTCAAATGTAAAGAAGGGGATATTTATATGGTTGCTTTGATTGAGTGAAATAACTCAAGTAAAGTTAAAAACAATACTAATCTATAGTAACTATAGTCATGAATGTTAGCTATCATTATGACACTATATACTGTTAAAGTCACTGTTTACTTTCATTTCTACAGTTACTTTCATTTCTACCTGGATTTTGTATTTTCCAATTATTTAAATTATGGCTTTGTTGAAGATCTGTTCTACTTATTAGTTTATAAAACTTAACACAACAAATTCCCACATAAGAAAGAAAAAATTTAAATCCTATTTTATAAACTAAAGCAATCATGATACATTTAATAAATAACTTAGAAAACAAAAAAAGCAAATCATTTCAGCTTACACAGGAAACCCATTCACTTTGTTCATTAAGAATTTTCCCTCCCTGAGTTTCTCCCTGTGTCTCTCAGGATAGAAACTACCACAATTGAACTGTACATTGTCAGAGGTAAAAAAAAAAAAAATCTCCTTCATTCTTATAGACTTTGGTGTCAAATTCTTGTTTACATTTTTTCAAATAGTGCCTCTGAAGGATTTACCCATCTTTCTTGGTACTACGTTTGGCCTGCCCTGTCTTTCAATCATGAAGGCTTCAATGGGAGGTAAGAAACTCTAATTCATGTTAATATTAATGACAAACAGACCATCCTTCACTTTCCAAAGAGTGAACGCATGGAACAAACATTCTCTCCTTCTGCCTCCAAAACTCAGAATGAAATCTCATTTCTCCTCCATATTCCCCTGGCCGTCCCATTGAGATGCTATTAAGTGAATTGAACACATTTGTGGAAACTCTAAAACTGGTAAGCAATGTTTTAACTTCCTTTATAGAGTTCTTGATCTTGGAAGGCTTATCTAAAGCTGATATGTACCCAGGAAAAAACCCATTGTATTTTCTCTTCATGCACAACAAAAGCAAGCTCTTTAATCTCTTGCCTAGTTCCAATGAAACCTAGCCAAGAAAATACTTCAGTCAGTAAAAATTAGTATGTGAGGGTAGTGTACAGAAAAAAATAACCTTGTTTCCAATTATATGTTTCAAGGTCTGTTCAACAATTAGTGGAAAAGTCAAGATTGCTTTATAGGACCTTCTAACTAAAAGGTAAGTTGATTTCTTTAATAGATCTGGAAATTTTTTTGGAATAAAAATCATTGTTGAGTGAAGAAGTTTTATTAAAATCCTTGAAGAATTTTTCAACTGTGGAAATGCTGTGTTCAAGAATGATGTTTTACTGGATCTATTAAAAATATAACAAAGCCAAAGTTAAACACGGATGCAACACATTCATGATAAGGCTACACACCGCAGCATAATAGGGAAGGATTCATTCATTATAAATGTCCTTTCTTTGTTAAATTTATTTCAGTGATTTTCTTGAACCAGATATATGATGAATGCTGTTATTTAATTCATAAATGCAGGCCCATTATTACAAAACAAGTAAATACGTATAAATGTACATGAAGATTAGATCATTCTAGTTCCAATTCATATTTGACCAATATTTGAGAGTCTATACTTTAATAGGTATTTCTTACATAAATCATCTCATTTATCCTTGAGAGGGTTCTGTTCAAGACCATGGTCTCCAGACTTCCTGAGTTCATAATTTCAGGACTATTAATTTCTATTTGTATGACCTTGAACATGCAAGCTACTTATCCTAAGTGTGCCTCAATTTTCTCATGTGAAAAATACGGATAATAGTTTTAATGATTTCGTAAGAATAGTGTGAAGACTAAATGTCAATGTATACATAAAAATTCCCAGCACAGGGTTCAGAAAATATTAGCTATTATTACTCATAAGATGAGCATTATTTTTGAACTATTATATAAGGAAATTAAAGCTCAGTCATTAACTTATCAAAACTTTCTCAGGTATCTATGAAGGAATAAACATTTTTACATGCTCCAGTTCAGTGGAATGAGAGTGTAGATGATTGCAAACTTATCTAATTTGGTAGATTATAATTATTGGGTTATTTTGAGTAGATACTGCTAGCTTTAATAGGTCTCATCATCTGCAACCTTGCTGTTGAGTAGAATAATGCCATAAATAAATGTTCGGACAAAATTCTTCCACACACACAAACTTTTAACAGTAGAAAGCCACAAAAATACAAATACAATCAGTTCTACAAGCTCATTGAAGTACCGATCTCTATACTTCTAGGTATTCAACAGGATTCTACATAAAAGGTTAATGCAAAGCAGAAAGGACAAAATCCTAGAAGCCAGGATTCAGCCATCCCAGTAGGAGTGAGACCAAAAAAAAAAAAAAAAAAGCCCTCAAATGAGCACACTCCTACCAGATGGGTTCGGGATCCTAAACTGAGGGATAATTCTCAAGGGATGTAGGCTATTTAGTTCACTATATTCTGAAATCCTGTCCATGCAGGAGCCCAGATCAATATATTTAGCCATTCCCAGATCCACATCTTGAACATAACTGATTTTTCCAATGAAAAAATAATTTCTACATCCAGTGCACTAGTTACTACACCATCTGGCACTGATCTGAGATGAAGAGAGCTGAAAGCTTGGATTAGACACCTCCAAAGTTCAGGATTTTGATTAGAGTCTTTCAAGTGCTAGCCAACCACTCCTCTCCTCCAGCATGTGCATTCCATATTTGGTTATGGTGAATTTAACTAACCGCGCCCTACCCCCACTCCACAAATTAAAACTGAACACACACATAAACACACAATACAGCCTATGTTGAAGTATTTTAAATTACATACAGTGGCATTAGGAGACAGAGGAGGAGGAGCAGACCATGTATTTTGGTAATACAGCAATATCTAATAGAATTTGATACTAATATCCGATAGAATGGCTCTTTGAATGTTGAATAAAACTAGTATTAGGCACAGAGATATTGCCTAATTAGAAGTCAGGAATTTGAACATGTGTGTAGTAGTGGCCATAACAACAACAACATGCTGGTACACTCTCAGGATGTGAGTTTAGGTAAAGAAATTTCTAGGCAATGAAAGAATAATACATTTTATTGTATATAATTTAAAATACTCATGGAGACCTACAGTTTCTGACCCCTTTTTCTACCTTATTCCAGAGAGTAGGAAGTGAGGGAGCATGCAGAAAGGAATAATGTCAACTAAAGGTACTATCCGTATTTTGTCCCCAGACTGCTATCACTCCAAACCCTAATATGATCTCTCCTTTAAACTGTTCTTACGAGCATAAATGATATCGGTTCAATGAGTGGTCTTTCTTGCAACTTTGTCTCCTTTTGGGTTTTCTGACTCCACTCTTTCATGGATATCTCTCGTATATTCTATGGTCATGCTTCTCAGTCTACTTTTGGAGTTCTGCGTTCTCTTTCACCTTAAATATTCCTGTTGTTCACGATTTGTCCTCAGTTCACGTGAGTGATGCAAGTGTATTACATACTTTACCTCCAACCCTATGGTTCCCAACTGGGGGCAATTTTGTCCTCCAAGAAACATTTGACAATGTCTGGAGACACTTTTAGTTATCACAACTGTGGGATTGGTGCTACTGGCATCAGGTGGGTAGCCACCAGGAACACTAATAAGCATACTACAGTGCATAGAACGGCCTCAATAACAGTTGCAAAACAAAGAATTATTTGGCCTAAATGTCAATAGTGCTGACATAGACATGGCAATCTTGTGTCATGAGATATTGCAAATAAGAAAATAAGGCCTGGAGAATTAAGTACCCAAGATCACCTAGTTAATAAGGGGTGTGATCGGAATTTGAACTTGTGTCTAATGTCTAAGGGCATGAAACCCTAAATTCATGCTCTTTCCAATATTCTATTATGTCTCCATCCAAAATATTTAATAACTATAATTCTTTAGCTATAAGGATAATGGCGATATATAATATAATTTTATTATGTATTGTGCAATCATATCATCCAAAATAAACTAAAATAAAATAAAAGTTTAACATAATTACAGATCAATTATTTACAGATGACTATCAGAATTGTATGGACTCTCTCTATATTTTTTAAATTTTTGATTGGAGAAAACATTTTGGTTCTGTGTTGCTGGTTAGTTTTGCTTCTTTCTCGATGATCTAATTGAGCAATAAAGTTGTTAATCTGCTAAGCCAGAGGTTATTTAAATGTATACAAATTTACATGCATTATCTCTAATTCTCAAAAAGATTTTAAGGTAAGTGTTATTTTTCCCATATTACAAATCAGAAAACAATATTTTATTCCAGTGAACTCAGTCTGTTGAAAAGCAGGGGGAACAAAATGTTAAAATTGCTTTTCTATATCTTATCACTAATTGTCCAAAGAAGAAAACTCAAATAAGATCTATTTGTTAAAAATGAGAATCTATTCATTCTTTGATAGTCATGTCAGCTTTCTCTGTACGAGTATGACTTTTTATCATGGCCAGCTGTAATCTTCCTTTTTATAGTTATCTTCCACTAAATTTGAGAAACTGATCAATGACAAACCATTGATTACCCCCTGGTTTTATGTGTACAATGTATCCTATAAATGAACAGAATTTTTGTAATTAAGGCTAATGCCAGTCTTGCTGTAATCAGCACTAGCTTCGAATCCCAACATTCATTATTTGCTCAATATACTTTCCTGTTTGTAGCTTATAATTTTTCCATTAAAGGAAATAATAAAATAACCTCATGTTTAATAAACACTATATACATGAAACGTTCTGGAATATATGTACTCATTACAAGTTGAGAAAAAAATAGAAAAATCACATAACATGGATTACTATGTTTAGATGTTTTTCTCTTAGAAAAAGTATTTCTCATTATTCAGCTCTATTTGTCACATAATTAAGATAAATAGAATCACATGCACATTTACACCTACCACGGTATACATTATCTCTAAGTTTCCTGATATAGAAGGTTTAATTCACCATAAAGATAACACAAATGTACATAAACGAGTACATATATAGTATATATTATTATATATAGTGTATATATATGTGTGTGTGTGTGTGTTTGTTTTCTGCAATTAATTAAAGAAAAACTAATGGCACCACTCAATCAAGAATTTTTTTAAGTGTTTGCTTTCAAGATAGAAAGGAGAGTTTTTACCTTATATCACTTGGTTCTAAAAAATCCCAAGGATAAAGCTCAGGACAACAATAGGAAAGTTAATAGAAAAAATATATAAGAATATCTTAAAATATTGCTCTTTTTAACCTTAAGAATTCTTTAAAAACATGTAAAGTTTAGGACTGGGCTCTCCTTGTTCTTCTCATACCTCTCCTGTGCCATCTAGTGTTTCTAGGTGATTACTATGAATCCAGAGACTAGAATAACCTGTTAACACTTTAGCTGACCATTCAGCTTGTCTGCACATTCAGCCTCAGGCAAACAAACAAGTAACTTAAACTTGGGCTGAAAAAGGGTGGTTTTATTGGGTTATGAAAAATTGCAAATGAGTAGGACTTTAATAGCAAAAGAGAAAGCTTTAAAGTTAAGTTCAGGAACTGTGGCTAACAGATGTTGAGAAAATAATGCATAATGGAGCTATTGAGCCTCATTAGATTCATACACAGTATAATAAAAGTAGAATTTTGATCTGAGGCCGCACAGCTGGATGGGAGAAAGTAATAGGAAAAGGGTAGAGTGAAACAGAACTATCCTTCCTCATTCACAATTGAACATTCTTGCCTCTCTTGTGGTCTGGCTACTGTACCAGATTGGGTCATAATACCCACGATTGGAAGTGGCTGCCGTGGCTACTTCACCCTCTCAAAGCGAAATCTTGCCATTTTTTTTAACCCAAATGTTCTATTAAGAATATAGGCTCTCTGTATGAAACCAGGTAGGAATCTTTTTCTGCAAGATCTTGGATTTTAATTCTTTCTCTGGGATACTGTTCCATCAAACTGAACTTGCCTAACATATCAATATGTAGAAAAACTTGATTCTCAATTTATGTCTGAAATCCCTGATTTGACAAACAACTCAAATAATTTAAGCCTATTTAGATAATATGCCCCTATTTAAATGGGAATTAAATAGGATGAATAAATGAGACCTAATAAGTTGACTCCATCTTGACTCAGTTCAGGATGATACACAAGAATAAGCCTTGGTCTATATGTTTAGGTCTAATTAAAACATACTTAACCAAAATTAATTAATTGTTCCAAAAAAAAGTGAATGTTTGCTGCTGCTTCTCATGTGAATTCCACTTCAAGTCATTTTTGCATTTTACAGGAATCTTTATGATAGGAAATGAGGGGAAAGTCTGCACATATCTACTTTTGTTCCCTAGCCTCCTGAGAGAATAGTGAAGAATAAGAGTCATAAATGACTATTAATATTAGTACAAAGAAAGGGAGAGTTAGCTATAACAAATCAGCAATGTAGTTTGTAGAACAAAACTGGGCTTGACAGTGATTTTTAAACTCTTTCCAAGCATGGATGGTCAATCATTGCATTGATGAATTATCAGTCTGATAATAGCTATCATTCATTGATCTTAAAAATGTGTCAAGTCCTTTACACAGCTCTTTCTACACATTATCTCATCCAATTCCTACAAGCACCACATTAGGAAACTAAAGCCTGATTAGATAAGTTAATATAACTTGTCCAAGGTTATACTAGCTCACAAATGGCACAGCCTGATTCATTCCTGATCTGTGTGACACTAAGGCTCATGCTTTAAACGACTCCCTCCCCCATGACAGAGACACTGTTAGAGAGTCAGAACCCCTGATTTGCATTTCTTAGGCTGTTGCCTCCCAATTTTGCAAATATATTTATATATATACATATGTCTGTGTATCTATGTGTGCATGTGTATATGTATGCGTGTGTATCCATAAAAGAGAAATGCTTGAATTCTATCAGAATTTAAGACCATTCTTTTGAAAAGCAATGGAACATCTCTTTGGGTCAGCCCAGTGTACTTTCTAGTCTGCCATTGTCTTAAGATCACTTTTTGTCAACACCCTCATAAAACAAACAAAAAAAAAAACCCTCAATGATAGCATTTCAGCTCAAAAGTATCTCAGCTTTTCGGCAGCACAAACTCTCCCTGCTATCCAGTGCAGTCCAAGCCTCACACACACACACAGAGAAGTTTAAGGGAACTCATTAAACAGAGCTACTCAGGGCATAATTCCAAGGCACTAAGTACACCCCATTAAGGGAAATTATAAGCAAATTCCATTTTGGTAGATTAACTGAGACTTAAACTATTAAATGAACCTTTTCAGGCATCACTTGTCTTCAACAGCACTCAAGGCCAATGTTTGAAATTGCTCTTCTACTTTTTACCCTAAATCAAAAACTGAGCTATTTTACTAAAATGAAATATATTTTCCAGGTCTTGCCCTGAATAGGTCCCCAATATGTTCACTTTGAATTCTGGTAAAGACTTTTCTTCAGACAGATACGAGTGTCCAACAAATTTCTACCCCTGGATATCCAGTTTCCTTTCTTTATTAATCTCCTCCTATCTGTGATGTTTATGTGCCGCTCCTTTCCCCTACGTAACTTAGCCCATAAGCCCCAGATGGAGGACTCATCTTCCTTGATTTGTTGGCCACCATATGCCTTTCACCGTATTCCTCTTACAGAAATGCTGTTATGGACTGAATTGTGACTCCCCCTCCCCCAAATTCCTATGTTGAAGCCCTACCCCCAAAGTGAATGTATTTGGAGATAGGGCCTTTGGGAGATAATTAAGTTAGATGAGATCATCAGGGAGGGACCCTCATGCTGGGATTAGTGCCTGCAGAATAAGAAGAGAGAGCTTATGTTCTCTCTCTCTCTTTCTCTCTCTCTCTTTCTCTCACTCAGACATACAAAAAGGAGGCCATCTGCAAGTCTGGAAAAGAGCTCTCACCAGAACCCAACCATGCCGGCACCCTGATCTTGGACTTCCAGCCTCCAGAGCTGTGAGAAAATAAATTTCTGTTGTTTATACCACAGTATTTTGTTATGGCAGCCTAAGCAGGCTAATCAGATTTACAACACAAATTAATATATGAAATACACTCACCATCTGGTTCTGGGAAGTCACATTATCCATCAATGCATATTTAAAAGTAATTAAGACCTGGCTTTATATATTATCAAATAAGCTATTGCCCCTATCTGGGGTCCACTTTTAATCCTCAATCATTTCCGTGAGGAGGAATGTTTTGCTGTTAACAGCAGTGACTGGAGAGATTAGAGTGAAGAGGTCACATGAATGTCAGTCCAGCAATGCAAACAGGATAGGTATAGGGAAAAGTCAAAATCTAAGTAAGCCTGAAAATGAAAGAGAAAAAAGATAATCAAGTAAGTGAAGTGAAGTTCACTTCTAGAGAACTAAAAAGTGGTATTATAGATACATGACGTAACAGAAAATTTTTCAAAAAGACAGACTTGCGGAGCAAGTCTCCAATCCCAGGAGGAAGGAACAGAAAAGCCAAATAGGGAGATGGGGCTCTTGAAACCATTGTTGTGAGAGTCTGAACAATAAACATTCTCAGAAATAGGGAATAGAGCAGAAGCTCAGTCCAGATAACTGGGCCAATATGGGGAAAAGGAGGGAAGAATTATAGTTAACCAGTAGGGCAGAATCCAGGATTCATCCCTGGGAACCAAGTCCCAAGCCTGAGGAGACCCTCAGGAGTTCAACATCTAAAGAGCTGCTGCAGATCTCATATCTGTGAGGCTTTATAAATTCGACTCCACTCTGGATTGGGAGGAGGCAATTAAAATAGTTAATAAACTTCCTCCTGAAGGCAATGGAAAGGACTGAGGCTGCAGGTGGGGGCTGGGAGGACCTGTGGTGGAGGAGTAGGTGAGACAAGCTTGGGAAAAGAGGTAGAGATAACACAATGGGAGTGAAACCTTCAAGACCTTGAGCTTTGAGTTCTTGTGCTTTAGTCCTTCTAGAGTTTTCTAAGGAAATAACATCCTACTTGATGTATTTCAAGTTCATCCACTTTCCTAGACCCTTACCATCTAGATCTAGCAGTAAATTCCAGGTCTTCAAAGATAAATCTTAGTCTACTTGATCAATGAGATGACAATACTGAAAAGAGTTTAATTAGTAGTGTCTCAGGTAATCTTTTTCACCTATTAATGAAAAGAGCAAAATGTTTATTTATATAATAATTAAACTGATATTTTCTTCCAAAACAGAAGGAATATCTTTAATTCCAAAGGGAAAAAAGAAGAGGAAAAAATCCAGCATGCAGCTTTTATGATTGACTTCTCACAAATTTTTGCTATTAACAATTTCACTTTATAAATGGTCTTCATTACCCAAGAAATAAAGGATAGCAGCAAAAAACACAAAGCTTTATTTTGAGGGTAGCCCAAAACTCATTAGTTTAAAAGTTGTCAATGTTTTATGGTTTCGAGAAACGGTATAAATTGCACTTGTTTGTGTAAGTTCATTTTTCAAATGTGTGAACACAAATGTCTATTGTCTATGAGGAAAGTTCATGCTGAGCTACAAGTGAATTATACAATTGAGCTACCAGCTAAACAGCAGCTTCTGCCAAGCTAGCCATTTTGGTAAGTGGTCCTAAATTTGATACAGGGGCAAATAATTTTTTATTGTTTTCCCAGGGGGAGGAAGCTTTTTTTACAGAGCACAGACCAGTGACTATGGTTTTTATTCTTGCTGACATTGCTTTTTTTCTTTTTCTTTTTTTTACACAAAAGAATCTGAGGCTGTAATTTTTAACTTCCTTTTGTTAAAACTGTGCAAAAAGGCCTACTAACCTGTGTCCTGAAAGCCCTGCCCTTATTCTTTGCTTCAGATATCATTAAAATTTTTCTCCACTCTCTGCTCAGCAATTTCTCCTTTCTAAAGCAGCATGGTAATTCATTGTTTGTATTCCCAGAGAACTCTACAGGGAGATCAGCTCCCACAACTTTAGCCTGCTCCTTGGAATTAGGGAAGAGTTTATATTCTGTCTTCTTAGTCATTTGGTGTCTTTCAAAACTATTTTTGATACAACATGGCCTTAGAAAAGCTATTCAAATTTGCAAATGAATCTTTTGAGTACATCCCCCATTAAAAATTAATAGCATAAGAAATCCTTATTATGAAACTATTATGTATCTTAACTGTAATGGTAGTCACACAAATCTGTCAAGTAATAAAACTGAATAAGACTAAATACACACACGCACACACACACACACACACAAATAATTCCATGTAAACTAATGAATCTTAGTAAGACTGATTAATGTCAGCCTCCTAGTTGTGATATTACATTATAGTTAGGCAAGATGTTACCAGTGGGTGGAACTTAGTAAAGTGTATAAGGAGGATCTTTCTATGTTATTTCTTACAACTACATGTGAATCTAAAATTATCTCAAAATGAAAAGCTTATAAAAATCATTAGCAAATTGTACATCTTGGGGTGTTTTTAATTTTATCACCTAAAAGTAGTTATCCTTGAAATATCTAAAAGACAATGAAATTAGGCAACATAGCTAGTAACAATCACCTTTGCTCTTTCCCTTCCTGGTGCACGATTATGAATTGCCACTGCCAGCAAGCGGGGCCTGAGCACCTCAGCAGAGCCAGTATATGCCTTTTTTAATTTTCTGGTTTAGAAAAGGTAGCCTGGTTTTGATTATATACCTGAATTTGGCTGCAACAAGATCTCCACTTGGCATCTGAGTTTTCCAAGGTAGACTTCCCAGTCATTTTCATTCCAGCTATATATTTCAGACATGCCAGATTACAGCCATGATTGAAGGAGATCCTAGGTTAGTATTGCTGACACTACCTCTCACAAACACAGTCACAGAAAAATATCTTAGGAGCAAGGTCTTCATAAGATATCCAAAGAGAGATTTCTTTTAAGGTTTTCTCTTGCCTTTTTCCAAAATGAATTCTTGTAGTCTGTATCACATGAATAGGGAAAATGGATGAATTGAACTAGAAAAATGAAGTTGTGATCTAAACTTTCTAACATTGCAGTTAGATTCTAGTAGTTTAAATACTGTGAAATGAAATTGCTTTAAAAAAATGTTTATATCTTAGTCCACTGCTATCCTGTCTATAGTCTCTGAAGCTCTGTAAACTAATGGAATCTAATTTCATCTTCGAACTTGAAAACTACATAAGCTTAGTTTTGTTAAAAATAATCTCCGCTACCACAATCTCAACCCCTTTTACAAGCAGGGTTAGTAAGCCTTTGTTTCAAACTTTTAAACTGATGTTAATAAGACTTGCTTCATCAGAATTGTCTCAGACTTAAAAAAAATAGCAGGCCATGTATAAATTTTTTACAAAATCATGCATGCCAGAAAACATCAAAGAGCTACAAATTCAAGCAAAATAACCAGCACTTGCAGCTGCAGGAGAGCTAGCAATCTATTCAAATACAGTTCTTAGATAAAGTGATCCCAGCAAGCACCTCCACAGAGAACCAATTCTGATATGGAAAGAAAGAAAGATGAGGCTGAAATATGGCTATTTGTTTTCTTCAGTAGAATCTATTTTCAAAGATGTACCATTTTTTTTCTCAAATTGTTCAAAGTAGCCCTTGCGACTGCAGAAATACTGATAACATATATATTGAGCTTCCAGAAGCTCCTGAATTAGGATCTGCCTTCTCCATTGATAACCTACAAGCAACAATCCTCTTATCCACCCACTCTGAAGTTGTTTATAAGAATAAAAACCTCAGTAATGTCTCAAACAGTATAAATGTCTAGGATAAAAAGTATCAGCCTAGTAAATTTTTTATAATGTGAAATAATTGGAGGGCAAATTTACATATTATCGGAAAGTGTAATATATAGGCTACTTTAATATAAATTAAGTATTAATAGTTTTATTCATGTAAATCTTACATTTACATTATATTTTACACTTATATGTCCATGTACACATGAGTTACAGGAAAATATGTAACACAGGTAATATGAAAAATCCTTAGCCAATTCCTAGCAACTTTTGTGGTCATTCTAAATTGCTTAGCTATTGTATCAAATGCCTTAACATTGCAGAATAGGCATAAACCAAAAGCATGATCTGCGTTAATAACTGTACAGAGGTGATTTTACATTAGCATCACATTTTATACTAAGTAGGTTTGTTTCCTTGACGTCAATGGAAAGACTACACTGGATAAACTAGAGGACTATTTGCAAGGATATTTGCAAGGAAAAACATGAAAATATTTTGTTCCCTTAAGTAGTTTTAATATTCTTCTGCAATTTTGTTTACACTAGTAGATTTCAAAATTTTTTTCTTTAATTTGGCTTTTTCCTACATAGGAAGCCTGTCTCCACTTCCATCCCCCTAAAATTTTCAGATTGTAAAATATCAACAAGTTTTGGCTGTAGCCTAAACAAGAGAATAATGCTGCTTTTCCCATCATTGTCATGACCTGGGGCATTAAAGGAAGGCCATTGGTTTCCTAGACCCCTGAATTAGTCTCAATGCCATTTCCTGGAGAGTTTCAGTGGCTGTGCTTTCTCTTGCCAAGGCCTGGATAAGCAAAAACTGGCTCATCTCCAGGCTCATTTAGAGAGATGCACAAGAAGGTGTGGTCAACATCTGCCCACAAGATGGCTCGTTTGGAAAGGGTTAAAGGCAGGCTATCAGTCTCCTGCCACTGTTTCCAGCATTCACATCAGTCATGGGAAGTGATGTCACACACCTGCAATGCACATGCAAACCGTAAACACTTCACCAACATTGAATTTGAGTCCCCCATCCAAAATCATGCCCAGCTGCCTCACACTGAGTTCCTTGGCTGCCAAATTTGCCAGTCTGCATACCATTGAGAAAATGAGTGGGTCTTATGCTAACAATAGTTAAATAAGTTCAAGTTTTATACCACCAGGCTGTGTACAGTTTTGTTTTTTGTTGATTACTTCTTGCTGTTTCTATAATCACAGAAGTGGAATTGGAAGAAAAATTAAATAGTATGCAGCACGGCACTCTCATTTTAGAAATAATAAAATCACAATGCTACCGTATCTTTTCTCAATTGTTCCCCTTTCTTTCCCATCAGACTCAAGGGCAGGGACCAGGATTTAAAGCATTTCTCCTTAACCAGAGCTTAATAACAAGAAGATACTCAAGTTTGTTAAACAAATGGATGGATGGACGGAAGAATGAATGTATAGATGGATGGATGGATGGAAAGAAGGGTGGCTTCTTTCAAAAACATTTGAAAGAATGTTGATGACTCGAAATAGCTGTGTGGACTTATGCAATTTATTCAATTTTTCTAAAACTGAGTAAGCTCATTCACAAAATGAGAATGATAATAGTATCTTTCTCAAAGGATTGTTGTGAGAATTCCTTGACATAATGCTTTCAAAAGTTCCATACATATTAATAAGGATCCCGTAAATATTAGCTTGCTGTTATTTTAATAGTGGTAACAGTAGCAGCACCCTCCACTTCTTGTTTCTGTCACTCACTACCTCTTGGTTCATGTCATGTAGCTATCAAGGCTCTCTTCCCTGACTTGTGGTCCCCCCGTCTTCTCCTAGATCTACAGTCATCTGCCATGAGTCTGGGTGACACCAACAGCCATGTGGACAGCCATCAAGCTCTGCCCTCACATTTCATTGACCTTTTCATCTTCAATGATTTATAGTTTTCCTTTCAGCTGTATTTGTTCCATGACCATACACACATATTCTCTCTGGAATCACTCCACCTGGATACAAATGCTAGCTCTACCAGTAGTTAGAGCCGTATTACCTGACATGCATTTTTTAGCCTCTCTAAAAATTTTAATCACCTCATTTGTAAAACAGAAATAATAAAATTACTTATATCACAGTGTTTGGTATGTAATAATAATCAATGCTAGCTCTTACTATATTATTCTTATTACACGAACTATACTACTTCTGAAATATTAAACCTCAATATTAATATGTAATGTTTGGACACTAAGTTATTCAAATTTTCTTACTATTATAAATAACCCATAGCAGAAATAATAAGCTAAAAATAAAGTAGAAATAAAAAGAAAAAAGTTTAGGACAATACAGAAGCACTTAAAGATAAAAATAGTTTCAAAATCAAATCATTGGGGACCAAAGCAATAACAATGACAATAACAATACTAGTTTACATTTATTGATAATATATGTAGTACAACTTGCAATGATACGTGGTTCAAAAGTGTACCATCCCAAGTACATTATGTGAATTATAAGAGCTTGCTATAGACAAGCACAGTCCTATGTGATTTGCATGGTGTGTTTTGCACATACAGATGAGAAAAAAATGAGGTTCAGGGAAACTCAGTAACTTACCCAATTTCTATGTCTAGTAAATGGTAGAGCTGGCATTCAAACCCAGAGATTCAAGGTCAAGTTGACAGTTTATATATACATGGTGGAGCTGGGTCTTGGAGTCAGGCAGCCTAATACCAGAGACTATGCTCTTAATCATTCTGTCTCTCCATAAATTACTAATACCCAAGAATATAGTGATGACAGCTAATCTAATAAACAAAATATACACATACATTGGTTCCACCAAATTTTCATATCAACGTATTCCATTCCAATCAATTTGCTTTCAGCTAAAGTTCATACTACTTGTAGCCCCAATAGCCATGTTTTTCAGGAACAGCGTCAACTTTCATGAGTGGGGCTCTACCAAGTTTGTCAGCCTGCATAGCTGGGGACTGGGCCCTCAGCCCAGCATGTCTCTCCTGTCCTCCAGAGTTCTTCATTTAACTCAGGGATTAAGTCCTGCACCTTGTAACTGAAGGCATACAATGTAAACAAGTATGTTTTCTGGGTGGCATTTTGCGTCCCCTGAGTCAAGCTCATTTTTACTACAAGGATTAGTCTACTGACCACTGTGGAAGAATAGGTTCTTCCTGCCACTACAGGGTAGAGACCTGAGTTATACAAGGTCCAGTTTGTAGTTGATCAACTTCAAAGGCATTCCTTCTGGAATTTCTGGGCAGCAGTAGACTCCATGTGCATCTCTTCTGTAGCCATCTGGCACTCATTTCTTAGGCTCACCTCCTGAGTTCTCACCAGGGCCACAAAGTAAAGAAAGCAATAATTCCTCTCTGGCCACCATGGCAAAGTGGAGTTCTATGCCCACTCTCAGAGCAAAGTGAGAGTTTCTTGTCCAGGTTAAAAGTCTGTTAACTGAGGCATGTGCTGGGGCTCCAGAGTGAGAAGTCAGGCTACATATAAAAGGGCAGGGAGCGATTCAGTAGTCTTGCTTTTGATCTTCTGAGTTCCTGAAGTAGAGACTTGGAAGTTGGGATAAAGGGTGAAAAATATTGTGCTTAGCCTATAATTTAGCAGTAACCACCAATGGCAATCTTAATTGAACATATGGTCATTCTTTATCAGATTTTTACTCTATTTGAGCACAGTACCATTATAAGAGGGGAGACGATGACTCAAGCAAAACATTTCTTTTTGCATAAGCTGTCTCCTCAAAGTTTTCTCCAACAATTACAGATTATCATGAAGAAAAGATACTTCCTGCATATATGGAATACTCTCATCTGCAGATGAGTTAAAAGAAGAAAACTATTAAAGGTTCATTTTTAAATTCCTAAACTTGCTGCTGAAAATAGCATCAAAGGGATTAAAAATATTTACACAAATTATTGAAGGAAATGTATTGTCTTTAGATATGTAAGCATATGATCTAACTTCTTCACAAATAAAATGATTACAACACACAACAAGCTTGATAAATCAGCACAAAACAGCATTGAAAATTAATCACTCTTGTCAATGATATCCACATCTTATACTTTCTTATCCCAAATAATTCCTATCCCAAGGCTTTTGTCTCCTGGATAGATTGTCTCTCCTCTGTGTTTGAGGTAGTTTTTGGTACTTGCCTGAAGTAGGGCTCCAATGTCAATGACAATAACAACAAAAGCAATAAAAGAGGTAAGAAAGATAAAAAGTAATAAAAAATATATAAGATTTTCAAGGTAGCATAGACCTAACAAGTATAGATCTTTGTTCTTTACTACAATGTTTCAATGACTATTATGAACTGTATTCATAGTATATTTTTTATTATTAAAATATAAGATTTTGTCATTAGCTCCCTATCCTTAAGCAATTTTCTGAATCTTTTTGGATTTCTGTTTTCTCATCTGCACAATGAGAGAACTGTTCTACATGATCTCAAAAATTATCCAGCCCTTGGATGATTTTAATAAATGTGTCTTCATTTCACCTTGATTCAATTGAATTTAAAATCTGTTTGGGTCATTTGAAATCAAGCTGATCAAAACCTTAATCAGGTCACACCAAAGTATTGGAGACCAATAGGATATTAAAACATCAAAGTAATTATTTCATCAGATGGCATTTGCTTCATGGAGAATAGTTGCCACTGGTCAAAAGGAAACAAAGCTCCTTCAGCTCCCATTCTTTCAATGTTTGAGGAAACATCCTGCTATCACTACCAAACTTGAAACCCAGCTTTGTCCACTAATATTCAATGCCTGCCCAGAGAAAATTGAAATACACACACACACACACACACACACACACACATACACACACACACACTCCTTCTCTCCTGTCTCTAAACACATGGAAATTTTTATTCTATTTTTACTTCTTTTGTAATATCCTACTTTCTGGAGCATGGTATGACAAATCATGCATCAACATCAACTCCTGACAACGCTTGCTATATGCCAGCCTAAGGCACACATTCAGATAAAGTGCATTTCACAAATTCCCTGAGTTGAATGTTCTCCTTTTGGCTCTTCTACCATAGTCACATTTGTAATTCTTCTCAGTCCAGAGATCTGCTAGAGTGCAACACAAAACCACAGAAATGTCAAAAACAAGAGTTGAAAATAAGGACTATTATGTCCCAACTGCACATATAAAAGAAAAAAAATGCGTGCATAAAATCATCTTCCGAGCATTAAAAATATATTTATCCTCAATTTGTTATATTTGGATTCCAGAGGAATTAAAGACAGTGAATTAAAATAATGCATCAATTAGAGAGAAAAAATGAATACATCGTGGCTGAGCCTGTCTTCTGTGATGAATCAGATGTTTTTTAGCTTAAACTAATTTAAGCATAAAAATTAAATAGCTCAGAAAAGTAGAAGATAGTAGTAGTCTCTTGACTCCTTAACTAAATTTATTAAGATACACAGCCTCCTTTAACTCTACACAATTGTCCTAACAATTTTCAAAAATACAATATTCTTACTTAGCTCTTACATGTAAAAAGTTTTTTAAGCATCTCAATTTCTAAAATAGTATCTTATAAATTGTACAGTGAGAAGAATTTAAATTTATATTAACAGGCAAGTATTAGGCAGGTGCATCTGGTACATTATATTTTGGTTATAATTTAGAGGAATATGAACTAACCTTTACCTCTTTAATATTTCATGATCTATATACTTCTCTACTTTCTTCTCCTCATACTCATTTTAATTTCATTACTCCTCACAACACTTGGGCAAAGTATTGTTATTTTCAGTTTATAGCTGGGAAAAAAAAACAACACAGTTTATGGGAAGTTAATTACTTTGTTCAAATTATCACTACTGGTATGTGGCAGAATTAATAAGCAAACATAGGCCAATATGATTCCAACCACCAGTAGACTACACTGAAGAAAACAATGAGTCACCAAGAATCCCCACTATCTAAAAAAATAAACCCAATCCAATTACACAAGCACTTCATTCATTCAGAAAGAATGACCAATGCCGCAGCTTGTATCATAAGATGTTATTAAATGTCCCCTGTGAAGTTTCAGACTGAAAACAAATCTAAGCAAAACAACATAAGCCATCAACAACAACCTCGCCTTCCAAAGGAATCCGTGGTGCACAGCAAATCCTGAAAACATTTGTCTGTAAGTGTGACACTCAATGACTCTCAAAACTTTATTTTCATTATTTACCAATTTTGTCCAAAATCTTAAGTTTCATTCAATCTAAAGTTTGGTGATAAGGAGACAGACTTTTCTTAACAGCTTATCCCTTGTTCTTTCCTCCTCTTTCTTCCTATCTTTATATACCTATTTTTCACTGGTTTCTGTATACCAACTATTCAATATTACTAAAATCTATTAAGGTTTTACATACTAGAAAATATTAGTGACTGAGTTTAAAGATTTTCTTATATGGTAAAGGTAGGGACACAGAGAATAAAGACCTTTGGAGTTACTAAGTGCATTTACATGATCTTCTATAAGCAGCAATATTCATTACCAATTGTCTATTCTATGCCAGGCACTGTATAAAATGTTTTATATATCTGATCTTATTTTATTGCAGCAGCAATCTTTTGAGCTATTATCACAAATAAATGTAACAAAAAAATAAACAGCTTCAGAAGGGTTGAACAACTTTCCCAAACTGATAAAATTAGCTAGTGACAGAACGGGTCTCTGACTCATCCGTCTGACTTATAGATGTTATGTATTTAGTTTGCTAAGTTAGGCAAACCTACGTTCAAATTCCAGTTCTGTCACCTAAAGCAGTGCTCAAATTGTTTGTAAAGGTAATAAATTAACTCAAAAACGTTTGCCATAGATGAGAATGAATATAGCCTGTCTAGAGATACCTGAGGATACCTGACCTGCTGGTGCAGAGCTTCTCACTGGAAGGCACCTGTCCATTCTCTAGGGTGCAGTTGGGTAGGGACGAGACAAATTGAGTGAGTGTCAATTTTGAAAGCCATATGTAATAAATCACTCCTTACCACAGCAATTATAAAATGGCCAAAAAGAGGCTTAAAACAGTCTTAACTGTGCAAACGCCACAGTAAAGAATTTCTGAAAAGATAGGCTATCCGTTTCTTTAAAACAGAGAGCCACCCTCTTCCTTTAATCCTGTGGAGTGCTTCTTCACGTAGTATCCTCTGTAGTGTCACTGAATTGTCAGGGAATCAATAAAACTATCATCATCAAGTAAAAATGGCTATTTTCTGGCCCTGAAACTCTAATTAAAATTGCGTGTGCACAGGATCTGTTTGTCCCAGTGGGTGACCACACTGACCTTTCATGTCTGCAGATTTGGTAATGCATCTTGGGTTGGGCCATATTGGAAAGTATGTTTGGTATCTCCAGCCAAGCACTGATTCATCTGATCTAGAATGTCAGAATGACAATATATTCTTCTCTTCACTGCATTTTTTTTTTGCATTTTCTTCCTAACGTGTTTTTAGAAATTAAGTTAACTGCTGTGTGTGTGTGTGTGTGTGTGCATGTGACACACACACACACACACACACATATATACATCATATATCCATAGACCCTTTATATACCCTTTTCCAATGACTTGGCTCAGCTTCTTAGTAATATCTTCTCAAGAGAGGACTGGGAGTGGAGGAACAAGGCCGCTGATGTCAGAGCCCAGGTTCACTGGCAGGAGTGGATGGAAAAGTTTACACAGCACCTGTGCAAATGGTGGTTCAAGCCAGTTATTAATCTCTAACTTTCCAAAAACTAAATGTATTTAATTTTCTCTTTTAATTTACTGGGGGTGTTATATACCATATATATACATATGGTATTTTCAGATAAAGACAAATCTTTGTTAATGTAAATCACTGAACTTTGTATTTCTCATTCTCAAACCCATACCTGTCCATCTTATCATATAATCTATTACCTATACTGAGGAAAGTGTCATTGGATCTACCTGTACGTCCCTCTCCACATGGGAGCTTAATACTAATCTGGCTTAAACAATTATTCAAATGTTTTTCTCCACTAACAAATGAATCTCAAATTTATCATTGTATCACAGATAAATCTATAAATGAGAGGAAATATTGGTGTTGTTCCAGAAAAAGAGGAGAGCAAAATAGGCTTCCTCATCTAGCTCACGACAATGCAGACATGTTTCAAAGCCATAATTCAGGTTATATAAATAAAACTTTCTTTATATATAAATTTTATGTGGCTAAAAAGGATATAGTCAAAGACGACTCTAAAGAATCTACTGACCTAAGACTGAGAAAGGACTTAAAGCAGCTTCAATCTATACTTGGGTACCATAGGGCTGTGCCTTTACTTTCTCACTTTAAATGGAAGGGGGGAAGGGACAGAAAGAATTTAGTTATACAAGAATGTTATGAGAATAAATGTTCAAGGAATATTCTAAGGGATGATTTTGAAGAGGTACCCAGAGCACTAATTCAATGTAAAAATAGCAGAGATGACTGACAGATTTCATAAGACTGGATAAAGTTTCTAGGTCCTATTATGCCTGTTAATTGGCCTGATAACTATTAGATTTAGGGCCCAAAAGTGGCCTGATGTATGAAAATGTCTCTATAGTACAAACTGGAGTAATTTTGTGGTTTAAGGAAAAAAATATTTCATTCAAAAAGAAAGCCACAATGACAGATTTAAAAAGATCTCCTGTCCATCTCAGAATCTCTCAGCAGAATTTGGGAGAAAGATTACCTATACAAAAATGTGAACAAAAACAGAATAAATAAACATGAGATTTATACTTGTCATTTGTTATGGAAAACCTCAGATTCTGAGGCAGAAACAGCCATTCTATTTACAAGGAAGTGAGCATTAATCAAGTCACTAATAACACAGCTATTTAGAGCATTTGGCAAAAGGTATTCATTAGGATTTAATCATAATACTAGAATTCTCCTCTGTCTTAGTCCATTTGCGTTGCTATAAAGGAATACCTGAGGCTAGGTGGTTTATAAAGAAAAGAGGTTTATTTGGCTCACAGTTCTGCAGTCTGTACAAGAAGCATAGTGTCAGCAACTGCTTCTGGTAAGGGCCTCAGGAAGCTTCTATTCATGGTAGAAGGTGAAGGGGAGCCACCATGTACAGAGATCACATGGCAAGAGAGGAAGCAAGAGAGAGAGGAGAAAGTACTAAGCTTTTCTCAGTGAGCAGTTCTCATAAGAATGAGAATTCACTTATTACCACAAGGATGTCACCAAGCCATTCATGAGAGATCCACTGCCATGACCCAAAAACCTTTCCCTCCAGGCCCCACCTCCAACATTGGGGATCAAATTTCACCATAAGACTTGGTGGGGCCTAACCAGCTATATCCAAACCATAGCTCTCTCCAACTCAAAAAGAGTTCTAAAAATCAAGGACTCTTGATTTATGGCCTGGAGTCCATAAATAGTCTTCAGAGAAGTTCATAAAATTGTATGATAAATTGTGGGAGAATATGGATTTCATGTCTTTCAAAGGGAGTATGTATGTAGATTTTATCAGTTTTGTAAAGGGGCTCATGAATTTTTTTAAAAAGGTAAGAAAAACTGTTTTTGGTTCCAAACCAATGAAATCCTATTATGTGTTTTAGTTTTTCTGCTTTAAGGGTCTCCCTTTAATAAGTATAACAAGGTAATATAAGATACATAAGACTTTTGAACATTACTATCCACCCAGTCACTAATGATTAATGACTTTCTCTTTAATTTATAAATGTCCTCAATAGAGTATAATTCATAATACTCTATCTCCATATTCAGTCAATATTGGTTGTGACTATTTGTATCTATCACAGCGACTACATCTCAACATTTGATTACAGTGAGTTATTCCACAGGTGTCTGGAATTCTCATTCATTTATTAATAGCATACAACAAACTGACCATAAAATATTTTTTAAGAACGTCTTCTTTCCTTACTATTTCCATCTTCCTTCTAGACACAGTGTAATGTCAAAAAGTAAAAGCAGAATCTCAGTGATGTTTCTAGTGGAAATAATGAGCATCAAGGTGGAAAATCTAGTTTTAATGAAAATAATAATAGTTTTTCCTTAGAGAGCAACTTTCTCCCAAATTGTTCCACATGTTCTTTCTTTTATTATTTCTTATATCATTGACTTAAGATCTCAAGTTTTGGAGTTACTAGTTTCTAATCCCAAATTTCTCTCTTACCAGCTGTGTGACATTGGAAAATTTCATAACCTCACTGAACCTTAGTTTTCTCATTTGAAAACTGAGCCTAACCATCTAGTACCTGCATCATAGTTTCTCAGGAAAATTAAACAAAAAAATGGGTATAAAGCACTGGACCTGACATATGGAAATGTTTATAGAAAATTTTTTTAAGATTAAAACATCATATAACTAAAGAAATGTTTAATCTTCAGTAGGATGGGTCTCAGTAAGAAGGCCAGGTCAAAGAGCCCAAATAATTCAAAAGGAATAGGCCAACATAACCATCCAGTTCCAATGAGTAGGCCACAGGGGATAGTCCTGGCAGTGGAGTGGGCTGGACAGCAGGAACAGACGGAACCCCAGGACAGAAGATGTGCAGAGTTACACTTCAGAGAGATACAGCTTTAGGCTGTGGGTGCACAGCTTCAGTAACCAGAGTTCAAGTTTCACATCCACTCTACCACTCTCAAGGAAATTTACTAAATCTCAAGTAACTAATATATTGAAGGGCTTTGTTTAGGAAAACAAGGCATAGCATCAGATTGTGTCCACCTCAGCAATGACTTGATACTGGATGACTAGTTACTGGACTCATAGAATCTCCCTGGCAAGGGCCAAAATTGGCACAGAAATCTGAGATAAGGTCGGACCTGCAGGTAAGTGTTAAGCGGTCCCAGCTACCAGAGGTAGAAGCCAAGTAGATCATTATTCCATAAACATTTACAATTGGATCTCCACTACCAAAAAGTAACAATGATAAAATATCTACACCACTGCCTTAGGGATTTCTACTAGTTTCACTTCACAAACCTACTATTGCTATCCTACTTGATCTCCATTACAGAGCACACATTTTAGAGCTGATTCCTACTCTCTATCTGCCCCTCTGGGCCTTATGTTTTGGGACTGTTTCTTGCCAACCTAGATCAACTGCTTGGAAGTTGGATCATGCTTCATCTTTGCACCAATTCTTTGGAGACTGTCCTCTCACATTTTTGCCCTCACTCTCAAGGCCTCAACGTTGGGCCAGAGGCCTAGAATCTAACTCATTTTAGAGAAAAGGTGAAAAGGTATTCAGGAAAGGGCATTGCATTTGGAGGCAGAAAACCTGGAGCTGTGACACTAACGAGCAGTATAGCTTTGGATAATAAAAGCTAACATTGACTGAACTCTTAATAATTAAATAAAATTTAATCCTCACAAAACCGTGAGGTAAATTATATTAGTATCTCCATTCACAGTTGAGAAAACCAAGGCACACAGAGGTAAAATATGTTGTCCAAGGTAACAAGGCTGGGAAGTAGCAGGACTGTTCCTCAACACCAGGCAGTTCAGGCTACTAACCAATGTGAAACATTGTTTTAAGTCACTTAATTTCTTTCAGAGAAGAAGTTCAGGCCAACCTTCAAGGGGTGAGATGTTGTGAGCCTAGAAAACCATAAAGTGCTAAAAGTGAAAATGTGATACGGACTCTGTGTGTCATATAAATATAAAGCATTTCTGTTTATTATTGTTTTCTCTATATCAGTTTTAACTTTGTCAGTATTTTTGCTGCACGTAAATCATAGTTTTTTATTCTTCCTTTTTCTACCTTTAAAGAAATAGATTCTTTGCAATAACAATTAATATATTTTCCTCCCAAGTCACTTGCTCTTGCACATTTAGACAGAGTGTTAATGTGTCTCATTGTCCCTACACCTTCTGCTGGGGGAATATTTTTTCCTGGCTGATAACTTCATGATCATTCGAAAGAGTAATGTGTTATAATAGGACATCCCACACAATAGTTCTGCTTTATCCTATTATTTATTTTTTCCAGGTTCCTAAAGCTTTCTTTTGGTGTCTTTAGCCTTATGCTGATAATTGTTCTTACTGTATAAGCTGCCACCTTCCTTTGAAATTTTTCTGGCTGTGTACTCTGCTTTCCAGCATTAGGCTTCCAGACTATAACCCTTACTTCTTCATCCTTCTAGTCCATTCTTCCCACTGAACGATTCTTTTTTTTTTCTGTTTTTGAAACTCTTTTCACTTCAGTGAATCATCTCCTTCCCACTAGTTTGTAAAAGTAGACCAGAAGAATTTAAAATTACTATTGCAAATAGATTCCCTGAAGGTACCATTTCTGTTGAGATAAGATCTATACAATTTGGGGGTTCTCAAAATTACAAATTAGCCAGTAGTGACCAAATGGAGTGAGTATACTCCTTGGAATAGAAGAGAGAGGAACATAAGAGAGGACAAATCCAAATGGCTTATGGTCAGGGTTCTTAGGGAAGTGGGAAGTTCAGGAACACAAACTTGGCTAACAGTGGTCAGGGTTCTTAGGGAAATAAGATGTTCAGGAACACAAACTGGGCTAACAGTCTCATAAAGTATAACCACTATTAGCAGAGGCCAAAGAGATGCCCAAAGGCGAATCACCTATTGTGCTGGTTATGCTCATATCTCATCATAGTAAAAGAACTGGCACTAGATCAATCTTCTTAATCCTCCTCCCTGAAAGAGTACACCAAATATTCTTACTATTCTAATCCCTACATTAGGTTTTTAATATTATATATTCTTCCCTTATTTAGAAACATTTTCTTAACAGTTACAATTATTTTATCTGGAGTTTAAATATATTGTATGCATTAACTCCTTTTCTCCCATTATTATCAGAATGGAAATATCCAAACAACTGCCATATAACGTATACTGAGCAGAACTGGCTAGATAATAAGAACGTGTCTTCAATTTTAACAGATACTTCCAAACACTTCCCCAAAAAGTTGCATCACCAGCAATAAATGAGAGTTCCAGTTGCTTCGCATCTTCATCAACACTAGGTATTGTCAGTTTTATGTTTGTTTGTCTGCCATCCTGGCATATGTTAGAAGCATCTCATTGGGGTTTTACTAATGGAGTTGAATATCTCTTCATACATTCTTTAATCAATTGGATATCTTCTTGTAAAGTCCCTATTCAGTCTCTTCTTGTCTACTTTTCTATTAGATTGTCTGATTTTCTTTACTGATTCATGAAAGTTCTTTACATGTTATTTGTCAGTTGAATATCTAATCCTTTGTCAGTTTCTATGTATAACACCCTGTGTCAAATGTATAGCAAATATCTTCTCCCATTATGAGCCTGCTTTTTCACTTCTTATTGGTATCTTTTAATGAACAAACATTTCTAATCAAATGTAGTCCGATTCACCAGTATTTTCCTTTATGGTTAATGCTTATGTGTCCTCTTTAAGAAATCTTTGCCTAATCTAAGATTGTGACGTTATCTCCTTTGACATCTTCTGGAAGCTTTAATGTTTTATCTCTTATTTTTAATAACAATCAAACTGAAATTGGTTTTTGTATATGGTTTGATGCAGGGGTCAATTTTTATTTTTTTAATGTGTGTATCCAATTAACCCACCATCATTTAATGAAGAGATTGTCCTTTCTCACTGCTCTGCAGTGTCAGCTTTGACATGCATCAAGTGTGGCACCTCTCGTCTCTCTGTTCTAGTCCATTGGTTTATTAATCTACCCTGGCACCAATACTACAATGTCTTAATTACATTATTGAGTAAGTCTGAAATATTTTTCTCTTTTTCTTTGATATTTTTAATTCCTTTTAGCTCTTTGCGTTTCTGTATGAATTTGGGGATCAAATTCCCAATGTTTACCCAATTGTGGTAGAACTGATTACATTGATGTGTAAGGTTTTATGTTTTTCAGTAGGTAATCAGGCACACCATTTCTTCACGGCATGTCTCAAAAAAAGATTTTTCTTATATATAACCAAATATCCATTCAGCCCTTTTCTATTCCTACATAGCTCACAGAGTACCTATCTGTGCATTCCTCTCTGAGGTTTCCTATGCCCTACTCTCCCCAGTGGTCTTTAAAACCAGATCTCTAGAGAAATCAGGCAATGTGTGTTTGGTGATCCTATCGTCCTCTAACTTCTAACCCTCTCCCTCTTTTCCTTTTAAAAATATATTTGGTTAAGACTCCTGGCTTCATTTTACTGGTTATTTCACCTTTTCCATATGTCAATGAAAACAGCAGCCAAAAGATTGTTTAGACAAACCTCAGAAGTCTTTCTGAACTCAGAAATAAGAACATCAGAGCCAGAGTCATTTCCCCTGTTCAACAACATGATTGTGTTGCTCATTTCTTGAACTAAGATGCCTGATGTTCGATCACTTTTATCTTTAGCCTTTGACTGAAATTTCAGCATAAGTCTTCATTCTTTCTCTAAGGGAGAGAGAGGGAAACGTTGGCTTTGGAGTCAGAACAACTGGAGTTCAAATTCAGCTTTGATATTTAGCAGCTGAGCTTAAGGTAAATAGTTTGATAAGAGCATTACATGAAATCATACATTTCAAACTTCTAGCACAGTGCCGGATACTTAGGAGTTTCTTGTCCACTGCTGCCTTTTTCTCTATTTCAGTGCAATGGTCTTTCTTAAAACATATCTTATAAAACTATAATCATTTTCTTTTAGTGCATGATCAACTGTCTTTCTTCATTCTTAATCCCACCATCATTATCCCTTCTTTCCTGTTGACACTCTATAAAAATCTCAATATAGAATGTTTTATTATTGCTTAATAATCATGTTCTTCTCTCATACTGTTAGCTCTAATTATATATGCTTTTATCACTTGCTAATAAATTTTCCATTTTTATTATCTTTGTTATCTCTTACAGCTGAATATCTTTATTGATTTTAATGTTTGAGGCATTGGATTCTCTGCATCCAGTGTCCTTAGACCATTTGACATCCTCTGGGCACTGCAGCCTTGCTTGTCTGTCACCTGGACTCGTACTTAGTTCCCCTACGGAACTTGCCACTCCCACTGGCACATCTACATGTGCTCACCCCACGACTATGCTGCAGTGTCTCTAGCACCTGCCACCTCATCCGCTGAAACTAAGGAGAGATAGGACTCACACTCCATTTGAAGCTAAGTTAAGGAGGATATGTTTCTCCACCTTTACATCTCATCTGATGCAACCTACTCAATCTTGCCTTAGACATGCACATCCTAAATAATTTCTTAGTGAAAACAGCTCTTTCCATTTTTACTCTGCATCCAGGAACGTATCTCTGAAACAGGTACCAAGACAAACATAAAAGAACCCTTCGCCTCTGATGACTGAGGCTGTGCTTGGGTCAGCTCATTTGGCTGACTTCTTCTTCCCTTAGGATGGGCTCTTTTCAAAAAGAATCCTAAATTTCTTTACACACAAACACTTGGCAGGCAAATTCCACCATTTTCAGATAGCCTCAGACATGTCTAAATTAGCTACAATCAAGAATGAGCCCCAGCTAGGACCCCATAATATTGTCAAATGTACTAAAAAACAACAACAACAAAAAAAAAGCTGTTCTTCTATATTATATTTATACACACAGAGTCTAGGAATGTGGCTTCATGGAGGTTTTCTTTTTACTTCTAAAATACACTTAGAATCCCCTCCTGGTACCTCCTTTCTTACAATATATGGGGAAGGTGACTTTACCTTTAATTATTTTTCCCTTTCACATCTTACTTGGAGTCATACACATGTACTTATCTGATCTTCTCTCCTCACCAAATTATAAATCTTCCAAATATGACTGCATTTTTAAGACATTCAGATTGTGGTTTGAATAAAGAAAATTCCTAACCTAAGGCTTTCCTCCCTTACTGACCAGCAAAAATAGTCACAAATTTAGGTCTTTCATGCACAATACATTTCCCTTTGGTATTTAGTCTTATTCTTTGCATCAAGTCACATCCTCATGTCTCTTGTCTCAAACCCCCAAGGTCTCTCAAAGCTTTCTGTGCTCTTAAAGTTCAGAATCACAGCATGTTCAGACCACAGGGGACTATAGCAATCAGGAAGTTCAAACGCTTCGCAATACACATGAGGAAATTGAGACAAAAGGTTTAAGAGACTTGTCCAAGGTCACACAGGTGGAATTATCTTTACCAGTACCATTTTATTATATTTATTTTATTTTTTGATGCTCATGATATCATATCCTTAAATAATTTGTCACTATCACAGCAGAGTTAAAAGTTTTTGAAAAATTTTGTACCCTAGAGTATATTCTCCTTACTATCAGTTGGTTTTTGCTCAGGGTAGGGTTTTTATTTCTAGTGCCTATTTGGGTTTCCAACACTCAATCAATGTTCTTTCAGTTAGTGAATGTGTGAACCAACAATGAGCAAAGCTATCCAAGTATGGCAGAACTGGCCAAAGGGAAGAGAGGGAAGATCCCTGATGCCTGATCCTATGAAACAGAAAGAAGAGAAGAGGTAGCTGGAAATGAGGATTTTGAATTCAATAGGGAGCTTGTATTATGATCAAATAATGTCAGAAGACCTGAATTTGAGACCCTAGTTTCCACTAGAAAATTTTGATACTTTACCAAAGAATATAAGACAGATGACAAATAAACACATGAAAAGATAATCCACATCATTAACAATTAGAAAATTATAAATTAAAACCACAACATGATACCATTATGCAACTGTTATAATGGCTGACTTTTTTTTTAATTTTCAGGTACTGGCAAGAATAAAGAGAAACTGGGACTCTCTTACTTTGCTGGTATGAACATAAAAATGACACAGCTACTTTGAAATCAGTTTTGTATTTTCCTGTAAAATTAAACACACATTTACCATATGATCAGCCATCCCATTCCAAAACATTTACCCAACAGAAATGCAAACATATGTCCTTAAAAAAAACCTGCACACAAATTTTACTTTATTCCTAATTCCCCCAAACTGGAAACAACCCAAATAACCATCAACCAGTGACTAGATAAACTGTGGTATGTTCACATAATGAAATACCACTCGGCAATAAAAAGAACAAACTATTGATACATCAACACCACGGATAAATCTCAAGTTCAATGTGCAGAGTAAAAGAAGATGACTCAAGGCTACATACTGTATGATTCCATGCAGATGATATTCTGAAAAAGGCAAAAGCAATGCAGTATCAAACAAATCGGTGGTTGCTGAAGTACAAGCTGAGCTTAGAAGGGTTGAATTCAAAAGAGCATAAGAGAACTCTCAGGAATGATAGAAATGTTCTCTATCTTGATTGTGGTGGCATTTACATGACTCACGGTGAGAAGAGAACATCTTCTTGTATCAGAAAGCAACTATCAATGAGTGGTGAAGACCTATCAAAAGGAGTCTGGAGCCAGCTTCAAGAGGTATTCATTGGTCAAATCTGGAACATTTTGAGTATTAAAATAATCAGATCATAATCCATTGATTAAAATAGGAAGCTAAAGTTCATACTGAAGAAAGAAAGGAAGAGAGGCAAAGGGGAAGAGGGAAAGAGAAGAGAGAAAGAATGAGATGAGAGAGACAGAGAGAAAGAGAGAGGGAGAATTCTCTACTCCCCATAAAATTTAAGCTAATAATTATAGAAAGAATGATAGAATTAGAAAATCACCAATGGGTAACCATCTTATAATAATTAGTTCAGACAAAAATCAGCATCTAAAAGATGCTAAAACTTTGGATGTCAAAATTTAGCATCTAAAATATGCTAAAATTAATGGGTGAAACTTTTATAAGGAACAGAATACTTACCCAGGTTCAAAGTATCTCCCACAAAATGCATATTAATTATTTATTAATACATATGAAATACTGATTAATTAACTGTAGAGTAGAAAAACCAGATAGACAGTAAATTAACATGACCAGTAATGGCACAAACTGAAGTTATGTATTTTCTGATATAATATACTATGAAGAAAACAGCATCACTTCTGTAATATTCTTGCCAAACATGTATATTCTGATTCATAGCCTGAGGAAATATTAGACAAAGCCAAATTGAGAGGCATTGTACAAACTAATTGGCTTCTACAATTCTAAAATATCTATGTCAAGAGCAAAGAGAGGCTGAGGAATTTCTCCAGATTAAAGGAAAATAAAGATGCATGGTTATTAAATGAAACTCTTGATCCTGATTCCTGGACCAGAAAGAACAGAGGGGAAAATAGAAGCTTTGCTCCTGTATGCTTTTTTTCTCCTTCTCCTTCCCCTTCTTTTAGTCTATGCTATAATGGACATTATTGGAACACTCACTAAAATTTTCGTAGGCTTTGTGAGTTATATAGCAATCTTGCATTAATGTCAAGTTCCTAATTTTGACATATATACAATGAACATCAAAGTATTTAGGAATAACAAAGCATCACATCTGCCACATACTTTCAAATGGAAATAAACAAAAGATGGACAATAGATAGTATAAATAGATAGAAGATAGGTGAGAGAAAGATATTTAGATAGAAAAAAAAGAAAAGAAAAGGCAAGGCAGGTGGATCGTTTGAGCTCAGGAGTTCGAGACCAGCCTGAGCAAGAACAAGATTCCAACTCTACTAACAAAACAGAAAGAAATTAGCTGGACAACTAAAAATATATATAGAAAAAAATTAGCCAGGCATGGTGGTGCATGCCTGTAGTCCCAGCTACTCGGGAGGCTGAGGCAATAGGATCGCTTGAGCCCAGGAGTTTGAGGTTGCTGTGAGCTAGGCTAACACCATGGCACTCTAGCCCGGGCAACAGAGCAAGACTCTGTCTCAAAAGAAAAAAGGAAAAGAAAAGAAAAGGCGAATATGTTAAAATGTTAACAGTTGGAGAATTTAGGTGAAGGCTAAACGAGATTTCTTTGTACTGTCCTCACAACTTTTCTGTAAGTTTGAAAATATTTCAGAATAGAGAGTTTAAAAAACAAGTCTATTACATGTTCTCCTTCCTCTCTTTTTTATATCTTCGATTCCACAAAGATATAAATGATCAGTTAGAAACATTCATTACTGTATTTTTCCCTTACATTCTCCTTTACTTTTGCAAATTTAAAAAAAAGGCATCAAAATTGCAGTATTAGGGAAAAAAACACTTTCGTGAAAGCCATGAAGATTGTACAATCGTGTTTTTTCATTTATGTGGTCATTACAGGCTCTTTAACTTGGTCACAGTTCAGAGCTGTAAATATATCTGGCCTTGTGACTTTCTCATAAAATATATTTATTAAGGTTTCCCTTGGATAAAATGCACTCTGCAGAAAGTCTTTTGACCTGACACCATGCAGCATCGGAATAAAAAATACTTTTCTGATGAAATATTTGAAAACCCATAGTCACTTAGTAATACATATGTGTATGCTTGAACTAAAAGTATGAGCCAGTTTGTATGAGGTTTGTGGGTATATAATTACTAGTATTAAATTATGTGTTCAACATTGCCTTACTGCCATATTTATTATTGCTATTAAAAATGCTGACTGCAATATGTGACATGTTCTTCTTATGATAATACATGAGTTTATTTAAATAAAGCACTCTATTTTCTCTTTGCATGACTGTTGTAAAAAAGATCTAATAAACTTCATAGACCTTTTAGTGGTGGATACATGTTGGAAAGGAAACCTCCATACTGATTATCTCTAAAATTAACATAGGAACACAAGGTTGAAATGTTGTTATTTAAAATCCACAGAAGCTGATTAAAGCTGATTAAAGAGAAAAAACATACTTTTAGCTATAAAACTCAAAAGGTTATTTTAGTCTGAATGGCTGAATATCAGCACAACTGACATAATAATTCCAACCAAAAAGAAGAAATTGAGGAAGTTGATTTTCAAGTTTTGTTGTTTTGTTTTCCTGTTGTAGTTGTTGCTCGGTTTACCTAATCCATTGTAAATGTGAAACTTCTCTTGCAATAGGCCGTTATCAAAAAATCTCAAAACAATAAATGTTGGTGTGGATGCGGAGAGATAGGAACATTCATGCACTGCTGGTGGGACTGCAAACTAGTGCAACCTCTGCGGAAAGCAATATGGAGATACCTTAAAGATATACAAGTAGAGCTACCATTTGATCCAGCAATCCCATTACTGGGCATCTACCCAAAAGAACAAAAGTCGCTCTATGAAAAAGACACCTGCACCCGAATGTTCATAGCAGCACAATTCACAATTGCAAAGATGTGGAAACAACCCAAGTGTCCATCAATA
>CAUYSK010040014.1:0-47226 GCA_963575035.1 Avahi laniger | reverse complement strand
TCCCATTTAAATGGTTTACTCTTGTTTGTGTTTTTTTTTTGCCCCGTGCCCCCCCCCCCCCCCCCCCCCGCCCAAGTCCAAGTTTCAAATATGTCCATCCTTTGGGTGGTGCGCATTGTACTCTTTATGTATATACCTGTCCCTTCTCCCTCCTTCTCCCTCCCCCCCTCGTTTGTTTTTGTTGAGACAGAGTCTCACTCTGCTGCCCTAGATAGAGTGTAGTGGAGTCATTGTAGCTCACTGCAACCTCCAAATCCTGGCTCTAAGCAGTCCTTCTACCTCAGCCTCCTGGGTAGCTGGGACTACAGACACATGAACCACAACCCCTGGCTGGGTTTTTTTTTTTGTTGTTGTTGTTTTAATTTCTTTTTGTTAGAGATAGGGGCTCACTGTTGCTCAGGCTAGTCTCAAATTCCTGAGCGCAAACAATCCTCCTGCCTCGGCCTCCCAGAGTGCTAGGTTTACAGGCCTGAGCCACTCTGCCCAGCCTATAAATGCCCTTTATCGTGTTAAGGATGTTCCGTTTTATTCCGAGTTTGCTGAGTGTTTTTTATCATGAAAGATTGTTGAATTTTGTCAAATTTTTTTTGTGCATCTTCTGAGATTATGGTTTGGGTTTTATTCCTTTGTTTTATTAGTGTGGTATATTATATTGATTGATTTTTTTGCATGTTGAATCATACTGGCATTCCTGGGATAAATCTCACTTCGTCATGGTATATAATCCTTTTAAGGTGTTGTTAGATTCAGTTTGCCACTATTTTGTTGAGGTTTTTTGTGTCTATGTTCATAAGGAATATTGGTCTGTCGTTTTCTTTTCTTGTGGTATCTTTGGCTTTGGTATCAGCATACCAACCATATTTTGACTGTACATCGTGCTTCAGAATTTTGAAACCTGCCCTCCCCTAACTTGGAGCATATAGAAAATTATAGGAGGGTTTCAAAGCAGACAGGAGAACCCTTTGATGATGATCATACCATGGACCTTCCCACTTCTCAAAACATATGCCAAGTGCGGTGGCTCACACCTGTAATCCTAGCACTCTGGGAGGCCAAGGCGGGCGGATTGTTTGAGCTCAGGAGTCCAAGACCAGCCTGAGCAAGAGTGAGACCCCGTCTCTACTAAAAAGAAATAGAAAGAAATTATCTGGACAACTAAAAATATGTATAGAAAAAATTAGCCGGGCATGGTGGCACATGCCTGTAGTCCCAGCTACTCGGGAGGCTGAGGCAGTAGGATCACTTGAGCCCAGGAGTTTGAGGTTGCTATGAGCTAGGCTGACACCATGGCACTCATTCTAGCCAGGGCAACAGAGTGAGACTCTGTCTCAAAAAATTAAAAACAAACAAACAAACAAAAAAACATATATACTCATGCTGTAGTATTTGCTCTAAGGCTTAGGAGGCTGCCCCTAATGGCTCACAGCTGGGGAAAATCGTGGCTAATACTGTCACTAGAACCCTTTGTCTGCCAGTGGAGAACCAGGAAAGGAAACTCTGTTCCTGATGCTAGGGCAGGAAAGAGATTTACTTCTTTCATTTCCTGAAAGAGCCACAGATTGTTCCAGATAATAATTGCTGAGTAACAAACCACCCTAAACAGTAGTGACTTAAAACAACAATCTATTATTACATCTCATGGTTCTGTGGCTGATTAGGCAGGGCTCAGCTGGGTGATTCTTCTGCTCCCTGTGGCATTGACTGAGGTTACTCACTGGTATTCTTATGATGGCTGGTCCGATCTTAAGGGTCCAAGACGGCTGTCCTCACATGCTTGGATGATCAGAAAGCCAGGGTCAGTGGCTTCTACCTCTCTATATAGTCTCGGGGCCTCTGCAGAGGCCTCTCTGCTAAGGTGGTTGGACTTCTTATGTGGCAGCACAGGACTTCAGGTCCATAAATCTTCCCTTCCTATTCTTTTTTTTTTTGGAGAGAGTCTCACTTTGTTGCCCTGGCTAGAGTGCAGTGGCATGATTGTAGCTCACTGCAACCTAAAACTCCTGGGCTCATGCCTCAGCCTTCCGAGTAGCTGGGACTATAGGTGTGCACCACCATGCCTGGCTAATTTTTTTTTCTTTTTAGTAGAGATGGGTTCTTCGGGTCTCGCTCTTGCTCAGGCTGATCTTGAACTCCTGACTTCAAGGAATCTTCCCACCTCGGCCTCCCAGAGTACTAGGTTTACAGACGTGAGTCACTACACCCAGCCCTCCCATCCTATTTTAAAAATTATTTGAAACCTTATTTTTATTTGGAAGAGTACTGTGGAATTTCTGTATTTCTCTCTGTTCTTAAAAAAATAACTTCATTGAGAAAATATTAGGAAGCCTACATATCCTAAATTTCCTTTTTTTCACTCTAGATGGTTCTAGTAAGTCCCCTGGAGACTTATTAGAATAAAGTTATGGCTGTTTAAGTCTAAAAATGTGGGATAATTTGACAGCATGTGCAGTGGTGTGTACGGGTTAGCTTTAACATAGAAATCTCATTTTCTTTGAACCCTGCCTTCTCAGCCTGTCTTAACTGATTGTTCCAATACTACTTGAGAGGAGGGAGCACATGCGAGGAGGTCACAGAGGAGTGAGGGAGCAGATTTAAATATGAAACAAGAAATCTGTGTCTTTGGCTCCAGTAGAGCCACAGTGTATTGGGATTTAGGGGAGGATCTGTGTCTGCCTGTGTTCCAGGAGTACCCTTTGCTTGAACCTGCACAGAGAGCCCCACCATCTCTGGCTGAGAAGCCACCCAGTCCTGTGTTTCCCAAGTATACTCTGCCTTTGTTCCCAAATAAGTCACTCATGGGTATTTGATCCTCTGTGTAAAGTAGGCAGGAATGAGGAGGGTGTGCTGCTTTAAGTGGTTGATACACCAGATGACATCGAATGACTGACTAATGCACGGAATTGCAGGGGTTCCTGGGCACTCCTGCTTCCCCTTTTGTGATTTCTGAGGTCAAGAACTTCTGGGGTCCATGGTCTGAGGCCGCTTGCAGCAGTAAGGTTTTACGTGTGTGTGTGTGTGTGTGTGTGTATAAATGTATATATACACACACGTTTTTTGAATAGGGGTGCCTGTTCCTCATTCTGTCCTTTTTTTGATTCCTAAAATTTACTGGCCTTTGGTATATCATAAGACAAAATAATCACTCTGTGTGAGCTTCTTTCAGTATTACTTACCTTTCTCATTCACCGTTACCTCTAGGATTCTGTATACCAAAATATGGTGACTGTGGCCTGGGGTGAGCAGTGTGGGGGCTGAAGGAGGGTAATGAGGCCTGGGGAGGGTAGAAACTGGGGTGGGAGGGCGGGGGGCCAGGAGGGCAGAATCATTTCACACAGTTAATGATATGGCCTTAGCCTGTCTCCTGTCTGTGTTCTGGTTCTTAGAAAATAGTTGTTGCCTTGTGTTAAGGTGAATTAATGTAGTTACCCCTTGCTTTTTATTTTGTCTTAGGATTCTTAGGAACTACTTCATGTTTTAGTCACTTAAGCTTGGAGTGAAACATACAGGTATAGTTTAACCTGAAAAAAATTGAGAGACATCCTCATAGAGACCCCAGTTCTGCGTATGTTAGATAAGGTCTCTTAAAGCTTTGACATTCTGTTCTAAGTGTAACACTGCTAATGGAAACGTCTCTGGATTATATAGAGTGGTGGGAAGCATGAAGATTATCTGTTGCTGAGGATGGAGAGGTTTGGGCACAGGGCTAGTGACCTCTTGTCTGCAGAAGCTCCACGGTGGAGGGACAAGATTCTAGGAGGAGCTGGAAGCAGCAGTCTCGTCCCCATGTGTCTTTGTGACCTTAGGCAAGTCATTTACCCTCTTTAAAACCCTTGTCTCTTTGCATGATAGATGGGGATAATAGTGTCATGGTTGTGAAAATAAAATAATGAGATTTTAAAAGTGAATTTAAGGTCTGGCGCGGTGGCTCACGCCTGTAGTCCTGGCTCTCTGGGAGGCTGAGGCGGGCGGATTGTTTGAGCTCAGGAGTTCAAAACCAGCCTGAGCAAGAGCGAGACCCCGTCTCTACTAAAATTAGAAAGAAATTAATTGGACAACTAAAAATATATAGAAAAAATTAGCAGGGCATGGTGATGCATGCCTGTAGTCCCAGCTGCTCGGGAGGCTGAGGCAGAAGGATCACTTGAGCCCAGGAGTTTGAGGTTGCTGTGAGCTAGGATGACGCCACGGCACTCTAGCCCGAGCAACAGAGTGAGACTCTGTCTCAAAAAAAAAAAAAAAGTGAATTTACCACAAAAATGAAATATGATATTTAAGTTTAAAGGAATTTGTATTTTTTAGCCCAAAGAGAGAAGACAGGATATGTCCACCAAACACTCCCCAGTTCAGCATATATTTGTCTACTGTGTGCCTGGCCAAGCTTAGGTGCTCAGTATATTTTTATGTGTTTGTGCTAAATATTTAAAGAAAAACAGCATTTAAGTGAGCACTGGCCAAATTGAGTTTAGTTCAGCAAACCTTTGTAACAGAGGCCAGTGATGCTGTTAAAGTGTGAGGTGTATATATATAAAAAATGCTAAATGTTGCACTCTGTGTTCTCAAGAAACTCAGACTGCTGATTTCAATCTGGAACATTGTGCTTTATGAAGGAGGCAGTAGAACAAAAATAAAAGGGAGCAAGTCAGAGGATGAGTAAGTTAATGAGCTAATATCAGATCGGAGCAGGACTCTTGTCCAGTTCACATGAGATATTTCACCAAGCAAGCGTCCCTAGAGAACCAGCATTAGGCTGGTGGCAGGATTGGGATGTGTACAGGTCATATCAGAAATGACCTGAGACTGAGTGTGGGAGACGTGGCTAATTTGACTGTGGGAAGCAGAATTAAGAGTTTGGGTGACGTTTTGGGGCAGATCAGTATTGTGGAAGACCTGTTCAGGGCCCTTCTGATGACAGGTGTGTTCAGTAGAAGCTTGGCAGACATCAGAGGAGCTGCAGAAAGTTTTCACAGTGGAGGGGATGGGCTGCGTGGCCACTCATGTCCCTTTCAGTCTTAGGGTTTCATGAGCATAGTTTAAAAATCCACAGTTTGGTATGTGCAGATCCCACTCAGTTCAGGAGTTCATACCCGTAGTATAGCAACAGCCTAAGTGTTAGAACCCCTTTTCTCACAGTCTTCTGCTAAATATTTTTTTTGTCAGCTGCCAGGCAGCAGTACTTCTTGATTTCTCATTTGTGTGTGGTTGGCTGGCAGGACTTGGCATTTAGTGTGGCGTATCTAGGGTTTTGTTGGTTTCAAGGGAGGGGAAAAAAATGCTTTTGGTCCACATAGCCTGGGATGGTGGGGTATTCTGTTCCTGAGGAGTCTGGTAACGTTCCACAGTGATCGTGGGAAGCCTCCCAGGCTCCTGTGATGGAAAGTAGGCACTCTAAGGGGAGCTCCTGTCTGGGGTTGCAGGCTGCCCTCTCTGAGTCTTACTATATTTGCTGGTTTATTTCTCTTAATGGACTGTTAGAAATGACCACAGAAACTGGGGGCCCCAACCCAGACCATTTCTATCCATTAAGACCTCAGGAATTCAGATTTAGTGGATTTCTTTAAAGAGCACCCAAGGGGATGCTGATGCTCGGCAGGGCTGAGGGCCTGTGGTGTTGTGAAGGCAGCACACTTCCTGCTCCCTCAGAGGATCCAGGTGCCTTAGAAGTACAGGGTCAAGGCCCACCTCAGCCTGCTGAGTCGCAGTCTGCCTCAGTTCTCAGGTGATTCATTGACATGTTCACTCAGGTGTGAGAAGCGTGTCCTGGCTTTGGACTAGAGAGTGTGGCTCAAACCCTGCTTCTCTTACTTCCTTCCCTGCTTGCACGACTGTGAGCAAGTTACTTGACCGTCCTGAGCCTAGGGCCCCAGCACATGAAAGAGTATGACAGTGCAGGTCCCTGATTCCTCAGCCACAATTCTGACACCCCAGAACCTCAGAAAAGAAAATGTTTTTCTCGTGGGTTTGGTGCCACTTGACCTGAACTTATGCGAGGCTATTTGTAATCTCTGTTCCACTTGATATGAATATTATTATTTCACTGCAGATTGTTTGTTAATGTGTTTTCTTACGGATGCTGCCCCAGACTTTCCTAGGAGTGTGTTATGTAATATACAATGTATACATACATTTCCTTTCTAAAATCCAAAGAAATTCTGAATTCTGAAACATACCTGGCCTTGGTTTTAGATAAGGGTTTGTGGCGCTGTAGATACCAGTTTATAGATCAAGTATATATGATGTTAACATGTCAGTATGTATATAAAACCACTGGCAGTTAGCAGGCATCAACAAATGCAGTTATTAATGCTCTTGTAATTCCTCTATTTGTGTGTTATGCTTTCCCCATTTGGTTCCTCTGTTTTCCCAACATCTGTGTATTTCATATGCCAGGCTTTATTCTTCAGATAATTCAGTTTTCTGTAAATCAGAAGTAAGTTGAATCTACATCTGGACCTCGATCATCTACTCTGTGCAGGTTACTGGGCTAGATGTCATGGGGAAGTAAAAATGTGTGTATGACAGGATCTCTGCCAGCAAAGAGCTTAGAGTTCTAGAAAGAGAAAACGTAAATATATTGAAAGTTTTTTTTTTTTTAACACATTAACTGCCATATGAGTTGTATTTAACTCACGCTAGTTTTGAGCCTGGGATCTTGTTCACCTTGGGAGCCTCTTGAACTGTTTTCAAGTTGCATATAACTCACTTACAGAAAACAATAAAAAATAACAAATTTTTCATTGAATTAGAAAGAATCATTTTGTTTTCAAAGTTTTTATTCTATTTTCGTAATAGAACACCGTGGCCCCAAGGAAAGATTTTTTTTTTTTTCTAGTGCAGCAGTCAGTGTGTTAAGAAACCGCCTAATAACATTTCAAGCCAAGGGGAGAAGGCACTTACGCTCTTGGCTTGGCCTTCTTCTGGCAAGCTTTTTATAGAGGAGGTGGGGTCTTTGTTGGGCGTAAGGGACCTGTGTATCTTGGGTTATAGAATCTTGGAATGTCATCCCTCAGCTTCTTGATTTTTTTCACCCAGATGATGCATGCCTGGGGTGGCCTAAGGAGGCAGTGCGGTGTGGTGGTTGAGGGTATGGACACTGGAGGCAGGCCGCCTGGTCTGAGTGACCATGGGTATTGGGCAAGTTACTTTACCTCCTGTGTGTCTCAGTTCCCTCATCTAGAAATAGGGATAACAGTACTTAACCTTCTGGAGGTGTAAGATGGCAAGCATTTCGCATAGGTGTTTAATAACATTTAGCAGCCTTTTGTTAGAGGACAGTAGTGGAGGTTATGTGACTTACTTGGGGCCAGAAGTAGAGTATTCTGGCTGGGGCTGAGGCTTGGTGCAGGAGCCGGCCAGTGGAATTGTGCTCTGGGCAGTTTCTAGTCTCTTTCAGCCTCTGTCCCTTCATGTGTAAGCATCTGATGACTGGTGCGTGTACCACAGAAACATTCACAGATACAATCCTTGCCTTTGAGAAGGGAACTCTATGAAGTTGCCATCAGGGGGGAATTTGGAAGGCCCAGAGATTCACTGGATGCTTGTTTTATTTGTGAATGTTCTTCTTAGATGGGGAGGAAAAAGTTAAAACCTCAAAAACTCTGTAGTAAGCTGATGTGGGAATCTGATACTAACAATGTCTCAAGTGATTTAAAGAGTATAAGTTATTAATTTTTGGTAGAGAGCAGTATGTATAAAAAAATGGCAGGTAGGCCAGGCGTGGTGGCTCACGCCTATAATCCTAGCACTCTGGGAGACTGAGGCGGGCGGATTGTTTGAGCTCTGGAGTTCGAGACCAGCCTGAGCAAGAGCGAGACCCCATCTCTACTAAAAAATAGAAAGAAATTAATCGGACAACTAAAAATATATAGAAAAAATTAGCCAGGCATGGTGGCACATGCCTGTAGTCCCAGCTACTTGGGAGGCTGAGACAGTAGGATTGCTTGAGCCCAGGAGTTTGAGGTTGCTGTGAGCGAGGCTGACACCATGGCACTCTAGCTCTGGCAACAGAGTGAGACTCTGTCTGGGGGGGAAAAAAAAGGCAGGTAGAAGAGAATTTCCAAATGTAACCATCACTGCTCTTAGTGGATTCCAGGGTGCCAGAAGCCCCCTTGAGTAGAGGTTCACCACTGCACTGCAACAGGCCCTTCTTGGGATGCTGCTGAGGCTGCGGTTATAACTGCCTGAGCCTTCTGTCACATTCTCCTCGCAGCTGGTGAGCAGGGAGGGCCAGGGACGTACTGAGGAGCCCCTGTACTTAACCACCTCTGTGATCCCACTGTGGTTCACACCTGAGAGAATAATCTGCAGAGCCCATTTTCATGGGTTCCTCAAAGGGCTGTGATCAGTACAGGTGTTTTACTAAGGGGATCTTCATCCTGTACAGCAGGAGTCCCCAGACTATGGTGAGGTGTATAGTTATTTCATTATATATTACAATGTAATAATAGTAGAAATAAAGTACGCAATAAATGTAATGTGCTTGAATCATCCTGAAACCATTCCCCTTGCCCCCCAACCCCCATCTCTGGAAAAATTGTCTTCAGTAAATGGTCCCTAGTGCCAGAAAGTTTGGGGACCACTGCCATAGAGAAATGAAGAGGATTGGTAACGTGTTCCCTCATCTAGAGTGTGAGGCAGTCCTTCCAAAGATTCTCAAATTTAGACCCAAACTCTCCAAAGGAAATGTCAGTGTGTCATGGTTCAAAACCTCACTAGGATGGTTTGTGTGCATATTTGTATGTATATGCCTGTTTTGCTTTTAGTTTCACTAGAGAATGTAATTTGGGCTAGTTGTTTCTAAGAAAGCATTTCAGACTTAACTGAATTTGATCCCCATTTCCTTGGTTATAGTTACATAAAAAGACTGCTTGGTGTAGGACAGTAATTCCTAACTGGAGAAGGTTGAGGGGAGGATTTTGTCCCCCAGGGGGCATTTGACAATGTCTGGAAACTTTTGGAAGTGGGTGGGGGGTGCTACTGGCATCTAGTGACTAGAGGCCAGGGATGCTGTAAACACCCTACATCACCCAGAACAGTCCCCCACAACGGGGTTATCTGGCCCAAAATATCAGTAGTGCCAAAGTTGAGAAACCCTGGTCTAGAAGTTGTTCGTTTGAAGATACTCTTTTCTTGATTTTTAGTGAATGTATGTCTAAGATTTAATGTTTTTATAAGGTGTAGTGCTTTGTACAGAAATTCAGTCTTTAGACATTAAATGAGATCTTTAAGATATTTTAATATAGTGAGGTTCTACCAGAAGTGGGTATTAAGAGGGAATTTGGAGGTCTGAGTGCCTAGGACAGAAGCTCACATGTCCATCAAGCCAGTCTAGATAAACCCTTCCTAAGATACCTTAATTTACATCAAAACTTTGGTCAGCAGAGTGGGAATTTTTGAGTAGGTGCCATTAGAAAACTAAAATAATTTTCCAGCTGTGGTTCCCAAATTTATATCTTGAACCCATACTGCTCTTTGAGCTTCAGCTTTGTACCTTTGTATTTGTTTAACAACTATTGGGTGAGCCCTTGGTGCATGCTGGACACCCTGCTAAGTGCCAGGACATGGCAGGAAACAATACGGGCAGCTTCCCCTTGTCATAAAGCCTGTGTGCTAAGTCAGGCCTTGAGGATGGATGGGAGTCCATGTGCTGATTCCAGAAGAACAGAGGGAGATTGTTGGGGCTGGGGATAGGTCAGGAGAGAAGCACTTCACATAACCGGTCTGGGAAGAGCTCTTTGACGGGGACCTGCAGGAGGAGGAGTCATTTGGTCTATAAACCTCGAGAGGGAGAGACTGGGGCATGACTGGGGCATGACTGGGGCTCCCTGGTGTTTCACCTGGCTGATACCTAACCTGTTGGAGCTAGAACTCTTGATTCCACCTTCCGCCCATCCAGTGGTAGAAGACTGGGGAGTGTTCCTTGATCCCTCACATTCTGTCCCTGGAGCTGTTCCCATTCTGCTTTCCCTGCCTCCCTGGTCCCCAGCCCAGGCCAGCGCCCTTGCTGATGGCCCTGGCTGGTCTCTCCAGGTCACCCTGGTTCACTCAGGCCCTTCTCCACGCAACTGCCCGAGAGAGGTCTACAAACATACGTTGCCTCTTGCCCTCCGGACCCCTTCCCTGGCTTTCCACTGCATATGGCATTTTTCCTGAAGAGGCCCTGCACTGCTTTCCCTGACCAGCTTCAGCCCCAGAGAGCCTGTCTGCCGTGAAGGCTGCGTCCATTCTCCCCTAGCGCCTACCTGCCCCGCCTGCTGCCCTGTCCCCCTTCTGCTTCCTGCACCTCCGCTCTGGAGTCCTGTTGCCCTGTTTCCTATGGGTTCCCCCTCAGAGCTGTGTCTCTTTCTGTTGGCCATCTTTAGACAAGAAACCACTCACCTGTGCTGCCTTTCATGTGGAGGAGGAGCAGATGATTCACAGGGACCTGCCCTCCCTCCCGCAGAGCTGGGGTTTTTGCATAGGGGATTTTTCTGTCAGTTATTTTTTTCCTCACCTTTCGGAGTATTAAAAGAACCAAGGCATCGGTGGTTAGAGGTGGGGGCAGTGAGCACACCTCTGGGGGAGTTCTGTGGCCCCTGCAGCTGGCGTATATGCCACCCTCTTTTCATGGAGCACGGAGAGGTAGCCACGTCTTGATGTAGTTAGTAAGCTTTTGAAGTAAAGCATGGTGAGTTAGTTGGCCTTTCTCATTACAAAAAAGGAAATGGAAAACTAGTGCCACGGTATTGACATAATTACGCCAGCATGCAAATCGGTGCTGGTAGGAAGTCAAGGTAGTGTACGTATATCCTCTGTCAGTCCTTGAGACATGTATGAAATAAATGAAGTCTTGTTTTGTTAGATATGAAGGAATGCATAGTCCAGGTGTTCATAACTGAACGATAGTATATTTATTTGCCTCAGTGTGTTTTTGGATGGACAATATATGCGGAGAGGGCGGTAAGGGTTCTTTTGTTCCTGCCCCTTATTTGTCACAGGCTAATGCTGGCACATCCTTAAGTTTCAAAATGGAAAAGGAATATAGAAGAAGGACCACACTAGTCGGATGTTAGTGGGATTCTGACGTGGCCTCTGAGAGAAGGAAATATCTGAGAAGTTGAGGTGATTTGTTGGTGACAGAGAAACTTCCAAATTGGTCTAGGAGGTGGATGCTAGATATAGACCTATTTACAGGAAGTAATGAACTGGAAATACTGAAGGTACATTTTTCTAATGAGGGAAAAATATATCCTGTGAGTCTAATGTCTAATTGCTGCTTCTAGAAAAGTTTTAGTTCTAGTCTTCATTTTGATTGTCTTGAGCTTGTTCATAAGATTGACTTTTTTTTAAGCTTATATATCTCCTGGAAACTGGACATATACCAAGTGAGTATTATATTTAAGCTTTAAAATAAAATCTTTTACAGCATAGAATTTTAAAGACCATGTAGACGGGAACAAATCTTTGAAGGGAATCCTCGGTTTGGTGTGGAAGTTCATCTAATTGAAATTAAACTTAAGGAAGTTACTCCTAACTCCAGATTATGTGTTCAAGAAGCTTATTGGAAATCCGCTTTACCAAAAACAAGTTCTTTAGCTACTTGTGATAGAAAATGCTTAAGGAAGCAATTTAAAATTCAGCATTATCTACTTAAAAGCTGTCTGTTTAAAAGATTCATGGACAAAGCACTTAGTTTTTTTTATTAGTGTTACATACTAGGTGATCTGGAGAATGGAAATAGATTTTTCTTGCCTTCAAAGAACATACAGTCTCCAGGGTGGGGGAGGGCAGATGAGCAGACAGTATGAACTGTTAGATCAGACAGAAGAACCCAGCAGGTATAATAGAGTAATAGTATTAGTAACTGTGATAGTAATAGAGGCAGAAATGTCAAAGAATGGGACATTGGAGCACAGCGTGGGAGTAGTGGTGTCTAAAACAGGTTGACAAACTGTAGGTCTAAGAATTTTTTTAAAAGGGTTGTAAAAATAGGGAAGGAAGAATATGTGATGGAGACCATATGTGGCCCATGAAGCCTAAAATATTACTATCTGGCCCTTTACAGAAAAAAATTTGCCATCTCTTGGCTTAAAGGGTCAAGAATGCTCTACAAAAAAACTAATGTTTGAGCAGGAGTTTTGCCAGGTAAATAAAATTTTAATCTTCAGGGCAGTGTGGGTGAGGATGGGGGTGTTGCTGTGGAGAGTAGACACCATGCATCACACACTGTGCAGTGGGCAAGGGTCAGCTACCTATATGGTAGGGATTGGGAGGGGAGGGCAAAGGTCATGGCCCATCTCAAATGCCAACAAGTTTGAGTTCAGTTCTGGAGGGTTTTTTGTTTTGTTTTATTTGAGACAGAGTCTTGATTTGTTGCCCTGGGTAGAGTGCAGTGGCATCATCATAGCTCACAGCAACCTCAAACTCCTGGGCTCAAGCAGTGCTCCCACCTCAGCCTCCCGTGTAGCTGGGACTACAGGCGTGTGCCACAATGCCCTGCTAACTTTTCTATTTTTAGGAGAGACGGGGTCTTAATTCTTGCTCAGTCTTGTCTCAAACTTCTGAACTGAAGCAGTCCTCCTGTCTCAACCTCTAAGAGTGCTAGGATTACAGGTGTGAGCCACTGTGCCCAGCCCGTCAGAAGCTTTTGAGTATGAGAATGATAATATTATAATTAGAATTATGAGAAATTGAAATAAATATTACATTTTCTTTTTTTCTTTCTTTTTTCTTTTTTTGAGACAAGAGTCTTAACTCTGTCACCCTGGCTAGAGTGCAGTGGCCTTATCATAGCTCACTGCAACCTCAAACTCCTGGGCTCAAGTGATCCTCCTGCCTCAGCCTCCTGAGTAGCTGGGACCACAGGCACACACCACCATGCCTAGCTAATTTTTTCTATAGTAGAGATGGAGTCTTGCTCTTGCTCAGGCTGGGACCTCAAGCAATCCTCCTGCCTTGGCCTCCCAGAGTGCTAGGATGACAGGCATGAGCCTATCACTCCGTCCAGTGTTACATTTTCTTCTGAGACCTTCTCTCCTGAACTTGTGAAATCGCTTTTCCAGAGTGGTTATATTGCTTCACAGGCCACTGACTCTGTGGTGCTTGATGTGCAGATGGGGCCAGGATTCCTAGCTTCAGGCTGAAGGTTTGGTGATGAGCTTATTGTGATTGTTTACATTTTTGATCAGCGGCAGACATCTGTGAAGTGTCAGTGATCCATAAATTGAGGAACTTGAAAGAATTTAGAGAAAGACAAAAATTCTTGCTGAAATCAGTCATTCTATTTCAGTTGTTAAACTTCTGCATGGAGAATTTCAATGTTATCTACTGTATCAAAATTGGCCTACCTGGGTGTGGATGTGTTCTTTGAGAGATGAGACGGAGAAGAGGTACCCTGACTCCAGACATTTGGGTTCCCAAAGACAGGACGTCCCTGAGGGCAGAACCTTTACAGTCACTTATTTCAAGAAGAGAGTCTCCCAGGAGAAAGCTGGGTAAAGGTATCCTAACTTTGTAAGTATATACCCAGAGAAAATACATGAAGATAAAAATAAAATAATTTTCCCCATTATTTCCCCACCATTAATATTTTGGTTTATAGTCTTTGAATCTTTTTTCAATATACATAGGCACTTAGATCATGTTATAAGGATTAAGTGTGTACATGATATTCTTTGTATCTTACGGTACAGTGAAGGGTGGGTGGCCTGATCATTAAGGCGATGCTGAATTGCTGAGTTTCTGTGATTCTTACTAGTTTGGTTCTTATGGTGAGCATCCTTGCTTCTCTCTGTATTAGTGCCCTTCTGAGCACACCAAGAGCACTGTTATTTTTTAAAAATCAGGGTCTTGCTCTGTTGCTCAGTCTGGAGTGCAGTGGCAGGGTCATAGCTTACTGCAGCCTTCAACTCCTGGGCTCAAGTGATCCTCCCACCTCGGCCTCCCAAATTGCTGGGATCACAGGCCTGAGCCACCTGGCTATGATGGGCATTCTTGACCATTCCCTGAATCCTCACCAGCAGGGAACCATCAGTGCTGTGGACTGGTTTTTGCAGAGGTCAGAACTCTTGTCTCTAAGTATGAAGATGATGAAGGCCTTCATTAAAGCCTCTCACTTTGATTCTCAGCTTGATCTGAATGAAATTGCTAAGATGGACTAACATTGTGAGGAGATTACTACTCCACCAAAACAGCAGTTGCCTTTCCAACCCAAACTCTTCAGAAAGCCTTCGTCTACACTAGGGTCATCCCCAAGGAGTTAGACCAGGCCCGTTGGCTTGGGTTTGTCCATCTGGGGCTGCCTTCATCACCTTGCCCCCGAGAATTTCCAGTTTAGTGACACAGCCGTAACTCTTAGTGGGACTGAGTGTGACTCAGTCTCCCCTTCCCTAGAAGACCCTATCTGAGGGATTGGGTGCCCTTAGGGATTAGCTAGGAGCACATGGATTCCTGTGTACTTCAGGGGAGGCTTATCTACATGGCCTGCATTTGTTTATGCTTGCCCTCTCTTGCTGAGCTTCCCAAGAACCACACTAACATTCCTCATCCCAGAAACTTTGTAACCATTAGCCATCACTTCCCATTCTCCCCCTCTTCCAGCTCTAAGCAACCATTAATCCTTTCTGTGCTATTGATTTACCATTTCTAGAAAGTTCGTGGAAATGAAATTATACATGTCCTTTGTGGACTGTTTACTTTCACGTAGCATAATGTTTTCAAGATTCAGGCATGTATCAGTACTTCATTCCTTTTTTATTGGCAAATAATACTCAATTATATGGATAATGCCACATTTTGTTTATTCATCAGTTGATGGAAATTGTTTGCCTTTTTTGGATATTACTCCAAATTTGAATAATTTGAATAATGCTCTTTGGAACAGTCCTAAAAGTTATATAATTTTACTTCTTTTATTCTGTGATCTATTTAGAGTTAATTTTTGTGTATGGTGTGAGATAAGAGTCCAGTTTCATTCTTTTGCGTGTGGGTATTTTGCATGTTGCATGGTCTTATGACCCTTGTCAAAAATTTACTGACCATAAAAATAATCAGTTGACAATAAATGTAAGGGCATATTTCTGGACTCTGAATTCTTTTTTATCTGTATGTCTGTCTTGATTACTTTGTAGTAAGTTTTGAAATCAGAAATTGTTGGTCCAAATTTGTTTTTCTTTTTCAAAATTGTTTTGTCTATTCCGGATCCTTTGCATTTCCATGTGTGTTTTAGGATCAGTTTGTCAGTTTGTGCAAAATATAACTTGCTTCCTTCACTTATTATATAATGAACATTTTTCTTTTTCTTAGTTTGTAATTGTGTTGTCCAGTATAGCACTCATGAGCTAGATGTGGCTGGTGAGCATCTGACATGTCACTGGTTCAGATTGACATGTGCTTTAAGAGTAAACTGCACACTAGATTTCGAAGATTTAGTGTGGAAAAAACAGAAAACAGAAATATCATTAATAATTTTTGATACTGATTACACATTAAAATGATAGATTTTTTTTTTTTTTCTTTTTTGAGACAGAGTCTTGCTCTCTTGCCTGGGCTAGAGTGCCGTGGCATCAGCCTAGCTCATAGAAACCTCACACTCCTGGTCTCAAGTGATCCTCCTGCCTCAGCCTCCCAAGTAGCTGGGACTACAGGTGTGTGCCACCATGCCTGGCTCATTTTTTCTATTTTTAGTTGTCTGGCTAATTTCTTTCTATTTTTAGTAGAGACAGGGTCTCACTCTTGCTCAGGCTGGTCTCGAGCTCCTGACCTCAAGTGATCCTCCTGCCTCGGCCTCCCAGAGTACTTGGATTACAGGTGTGAGCTACCACGTCTGGCCTAGAATTTTATATTGTGTTAAATAATGTATTTTAAATAATTTTACCTGTTTCTTTTTTAATGTGACTACGAGAAGATTTAAAAATTATTTATGTAATTATCATATTTCTGTCAAACCAGTATTTTTAATAGCATGGCATTCTATTATATGGTTCATTGTGTAATGGCTGTGTGATTGTGCCAGAGTTTCTTGATTCAGTTCTCTGTTGTTGGACACCTGAGTTGTTTCCAGTTTTCTCTCTTTTACCCAGTGTTGTGATGAGTAACCTTGTAGCTGGGTCTTCATGCGCTCCTGTGACTGTGGCCAGGACAGTTCATTAGAAGGACTTGGGAAACATGTTTGCTGTACTTCAAAGTCTTAGACATGCAAACTCCTGTGTTGGAAGTTGTTGAATGAGTGAATTAATGTTTTAATTTTAACAAAAAGTAGGGTTTCAAAATAAGGCTATAGAAATAAAAAAAAATAAGGCTGTAAACAGAGTCACTCAACAAATATTGAATGCTCAGGTAGAGATGTTGGTTGTTGGATATGCCAGTCTGGAATTATGGGGGAGGGGGACTGGAGAACATTTGGAAGTTATGAAGAACTACTTGGACATCAAGCAGGATGAGTGAGCGATGACCATTGGATTTGGCAACATGAAGGTCTTTGGGGACTTTGACAAGAGGGGTGTTAGTAGGCATGGCAGGGGAAAGTTTTCAGGGAGAATGGGATGTGTGTGTTAATTCCTGAAAGAGTTTGCTCTGAAGTAGACAGAATGATGGGTAGGGGAGCTGGAGACATACTGCCACTTGCTGCGTTCTGGAAGGGAGGAGTCCAGGAGGGAAGCTGAGAGAGGAAGGGCTGGGCTCCAGTGCCAGAATGGAGGGTGGACTTCGCCCCTAGGATCTGGAGAGCCCACAAAGTGGACAGGCAGGCCTTCCCTTCAGCAGTGGGAGGAGGAGAAAATTTCAGATTGCCTCCGTTTCCAAAAGCTGAGAGTAAGAGTGACAAGGGGAGAGGGGTGTTGTAGGGTATGTTATGGAGTTAAATGTAAAATGTGCATGAATTTTTAATACAGAACATAATACTTCATATAAATTCAGTTACTTCTCACAGTGCTTACCCTCAGGGTTCTCTCTCCTGTGCCTTTGGGGGTACTCTGGTGGAAAAGTTTGAGAAGCTACTTTATTATTGTAGTCTATTGTTATGTTAAATCTCACCCAAGTGCGTATTTAACCTTAAAGAGTTTGAAGTTCACTTACCCATTCTATTATCCTTAATAGAGCCTTTGCAGCTGCTCCAAATATCCCCCCGTTTGTGCACCTTAATAGTTTTTTGGCAAGCCACTTCATTCTGCACTGGGGAAGGCTGGAGCGGGAAGCTTTGTGGTGTCTGGAGGTAGAACAGGAGTGGTCGGAATTCTCACCCTTTTTGGAGGTGAGGATGTGGTGGCAGACTGGGTCTGTAAAGTGCAGTACCCTCCAGGGACATTTTAGTAACTGTTTTCGTGTGTTCTCAAAACACTTAACAAACACACAGTGCGTCTTCTAATTCTGGCGAGATGGTTTGGGCGAGCTGAGCGTAGTGCTATTAGGCAAGCTGCATTGCCTGCTTTTTTTCTATATACAATTTTAGTATGGTTAAGCCCCCTCTCCTCCCCGCCCCCACCCGCATTAAAGTTATTCCGCCAGCATAGTAGAAAGTACTGTGAACGTTTAATTCACCTGCAAAAGTTACTTTGTGGAATGGAAGCCTTTGAGAAATGAGAGGACTGGTCCTCCTCCTTGACAGGCCTGGAAGGAACTTGATTTGTATAATAATTAGTAGTTTATATGCATGACTAGGTCAAGTAGCTCCTGGCTTCCCATCATGCTTAATAGAATCCTAACTCTCTAAATGAAACTTTGTAGCTTTGACCAAGGTTTCCCCTTCCCCTCACCTTCCAGTCCTTGGTAACCACCGTTCCACTTTCTGCTTCTGTGAGTTTGACTTTTTTAGATTCCACATGTAAGTGAGATTATGCAGTATTTTCTTTCTGTGCCTGCTTATTTCACTTATCATAATGTCTCTAGGTTCACCCTTGACCATAGTTCATAATAATGTATATTTCAAAATTGTTAAGAGTAGATTTTAAATGTTCTCACCACACACAGAAAAAACATAAGTAGTTGGGGCAGTGGATATGTTGATTAGCTTGATTTAATCATTCCACAGTGTATACATATATCAAAACATCACATTGTACCTTACACATATATATAATTATTCTTTATCAATTAAAAATTTAAAAAGATAATTAAAAAAAATTCTGACTCTTCCACCAGCTCCTAAGCCTACATCCTTCTCCATTCCCCCAGGTATCCCCTCTCTTGCTGCTGTTCTCTAGCAGCAGGTCCGGAATTCCTAGAGCAGATGTGCCCCTGCCCTAGCAAAGCTGCTGTGCCTGCAGCTTTCGGAGGCCTTCCCTGACCTTCGCTAGTGTCTGTGTGCATGCCTTCTCTGCCTTGGCCCACTGACCGCAGCGTGCTTGCCTGTGAGATGGAGCCTTGCTTAGCACTTCATGTTCTTCCCTTCCATGTGGACAGGGACTGCAGTCTTGTTTTCACTCTAGCATACCCAGCAGTTGGCGAGGTGTGTGGCATGCTCATGCTCAGAACGTTTGTACACAAACAAATCCAGACTTTTGACCCTTATTGTTGTTGTCTTCTGGCCATCAAAGGGTGCTTCCTCCTGCTGTCCGTTCGTGTTGCCCATATGTCACCGTCTTTGGCCAGTACTTGTCCTGTTGTTATTTAACAACCTTAAGACCACAGTCCTTTATCTGTAATGTTTGAGTCCAGAGGTGTTTAGAATTTGGAATTTTCAAGGTTTTAGAACAGAATTAGTGAATGTACCATATATTGTGGAATATCCTAGGCAGCACTGTGTAATCAAACACGTTAAGATTTTGCAGCAAAGTATGGGAATATTTACACTAAGTGGGATAGATGGAGACTATGAATGGCCCCCTGTCAGATCAGGGCATGCCACCAAGTGGGTTATGAACACTCTTTTAGTTTTGAGAGCTTTTTGGATTTCTGAATTGTGGATAAGGGTTTGTGGACCTGTCTTGGTGAGTATGTTTGTCAGGCATGCTGGAAATACAAAGGAAGAGAACATTGCGCTTGCCCTCCAGTGTGGGAGGCAGGTGATCATCATATGTGGGATGATGAGCCCACACCGGGAGGGCACTCTGGCAGATACTGGTGTTTTACTTTTCAGCCCTCATTTTCTTTTGAGAAGTGTGCTCTACAGGTGCTGGTTCAGGTGAGCCATACAAGGGTCTGGCAGAAGGGACACTGTACTGTGACCCAGGGCCCAGTCTGTCTTTCTCAGAGTATAGGCTGTTCCGGATTGTCCTGGATCCCCTTCCCTCAGGTCTAGCCACTGTAGTTCAGAGAGTAGAGAGCTGACTCCAGATCTGGCTCCAGGTCAGGGGTCTTGTCCCATTTCCAAAACTCTGTGCCTCTGCTCCCTTCCATTGAAGGGGAACCGAGATTGGGGGCTCCCTGCGAGGACGTCGTTTTAGGGCCTGGCCAGGGACTGCCATGTCGCAGTCACACACTTGCCCTCTTGGCTGGGCCCAGAGCTTTAAACATTAAGTGGATTCAGTGTACATTTTTTCTGACTTTTTAAACACAATATAGTTTTATTTTAATGTTTTTAAGATGTATTTGAATACATCTTTAATTTTTAAAATTTATCTGCTTTCTGAAATGGTGCCTGCATTTTAAAAATATGTTTAATTGCCAGACTGCAGGAAAGTCTGCCTTTTTTAAGATCTAATGAAAATGAAGCTCTAATACTCAAACATGCCTAAACATGCATATTTCAAGTATTATAAAGGGTATAGGATGAAATAGTGTGTTCTTGAAGCAGATGTTTCTCTATTATTTCCATAAAGTTTGTCTATGGTCTTTGATATATCTCTCATCTGAAAAGATATATTAAAGATTATTCTTTTAATTTAGAATTATTTTGTCCAAGGTACTTGACTTAATGGTTCAATTTTTAATGAGCCAAGGTTTAATGAGACACGACAGTATTAGAAACACATTTTCAGCCGGCCGAGCACAGTGGCTCACGCCTGTAATCCTAGCACTCTGGGAGGCCAAGGTGGGCGGATTGTTTGAGCTCAGGAGTTTGAGACCAGCCTGAGCAAGAGCGAGACGCCGTCTCTACCAGAAATAGAAAGAAATTAATTGGACAACTAAAAATGTATAGAAAAAATTAGCCGGACATGGTAGCGCATGCCTGTAGTCCCAGCTACTCGGGAGGCTGAGGCAGGAGGATCACTTGAGCCCAGCAGTTTGAGGTTGCTGTGAGCTAGGCTGATGCCACGGCACTCACTCTAGCCAGGGCAACACAGTGAGACTCTGTCTCAAAAAAAAAAAAAAAAAAAAAGAAACACATTTTCAGTCGTTCAGATTTTGTAAAAGGGATTATAATTTTCAGAAGGACTTATGAGGATGATCTTTTATAATGTATTTTAAGATTGTTAAGAATAGAGTTTATATAGTTAAGATTAGAGTTTGTATTGCAAAAACTTCCTTCAAGACACATTTCGGGGTTTTATAAGTGAATAATCTTGACAAGGTGGCATCACCCCTAGTTTTGTGGTTAATGTTTGCTAATAGTTTATTTAATAGGGTTGAGAAGAGACTCCCTCTTGTGTTTTATAATTACCCTTTTCCAGGGACCAGCTTATACTGTAAAAACTATCTGGTGATATTATCTTTGCTACAGTTGTATTATGTTTATGGAATTGGAAATGTTTGATTTCTTACAGTGTGTGTGTATCAATAGATTATGTAGTTTAAAATGTTTGCCTCTGTATTGCGTATATAAACATGTCAGTTTCCAAGTGTGGCCTTTAGAAGACTAAGGGTTTTTTAAAAGGTCATAATGGAAAATTTTCATGTTTTATTCCTGAAGTATTTTCTTTCATTGGGATTAAAAAAACTGAATGTAACATGTGAAATGGATGCAACACTGTATGATTTTTCCACAGAAATCTTCTGTTCACAGTGAAGCGCAATGGGAAGGCTCCACTAACATATTAGATGGTATCATAATTTTGGAAAAACCATTTCACCATACGGGTGTTTACAAAAACTGAAGCCGTCTCTGTCAGGTTTTGACATGGCTTAGCGATATAAGTAGTAAGTGACGCAGTGTCAAAACCAGTTTTAAATTACCTATATTGTCAATATGCAGATTTTCTTTATTTAGTATTAAAATATGAATTTGCCTGAGTAATTTGAAATATAGTAACATAAAAAGAATTAGATCTACCAAACTGAAAATATGTGCATATCTAAAGTAGTTTCTTTTCTTGATTTTGGTTAAGTTAACAGAAGTATCTTCACATCTGTAATTTCTGGTAACTTAATGAGAACACACTGAACTTTTGGGTCACAATAAATTTTCCCATTATGTAAAATATTTTACACACTGGTTGACTCATTGTGAATTGTAAGTATACACGATTCTCTTCCTGCGGAAAATAGAAACACACATTATTGTAATGACGATTTGAGCCAATTACAGAATTGTACTTAGGTCACCACATTGACCTTAGGTGCTTTCTGTGAGTTGGATTGTTGCAGTCCTTGAGATGGACAGATGGCAGTGGGAGTGAGTTAGGAGCTTTTGTTGGGTTTAGAGGATGTAGTCTTTCTTTAACGGTTTAGTTGTTTATTTACACATAGGCTTTTTTTGTTGTTCTTGTGAGTTTTATGTTGAGTTGATGAATGTGTTTTCTTTGGCCTCAAGATTTGTAAATATTTCTAGGTCTTAAAAATTCAGATGGTCTTCTTTATTTCATAGTGGACAGAACCAAGTAAATGAATACCTTTGGGGGAAGGGTGTTGATAGGTTCCCTAGTGAAACTTCTCCCTCATATTTAAAAGTGCTGCATTAAAGTTAAGTTTTTTTCCCTTGAAAAGTTGTTGAACTCTCAGGTTTTGCGGGGGGGAAGTTACCAAAGCAATTATGAATTGTTTTGAACAGCGAGAAGCTTATTTAAGAATTTTTGGAAGGAGTACCCCAAATTCAATTTTTGGTGTAGTGAAAACTCTTGTAACATTTTCCTGTGTATTTTTTTTAAGTAATTGAGTTGCATCTCATTAAGTGGTGTCAACAATTGTATGTTTGGCCTTTGGCCTGATTATGTCTACTTTCTAAAAATAACTATTGAGATAGTCACATTCCATATAATTCACCTATTTAAGGTGTCCGCTTCCATGGTTTTTAGTATGTTCACAGAGTTGTACAACCATTGTCTATTTGGACATTCCATATAAATGGAATCATACACTATGTGGTTTTTTGTGTCTGACTTTTCACTCAGCATAATGTTTTCAACGTTTGTTCACCCTGTAACATGTATCAGTAGGTTGTTCCTCTTTAATGTCAGATACTATTCCATCGTGTGGATATACTACATTTTATGTATTCATTAGTCCATTATAGACATTTGTATTATTTCTACTTTTTTGGCTATTATAAATAATGCTGCTGTGAACATTCGTGTGCAAGTTTACATCCATGTATAAATGTGTGTTTTCATTTCTCTTGGGTACATACCTAGGAGTTTGTTTCAACTTTTGATGCTGCTTTTACCTACTGTTCATGTTCCCATTTATGTTTGTGAAGAGGCTTTGCTACTTGTAACTGGGGCTTGTTTGACTTCTATTGGTGACCCAGTGACTTCCTGTTCCCTGGGACCCTGGGACCCTCTGTTGCCTAGAGAAACGGCCAGAATTCCATTATCCTTTCCTAAGACCAAATCGCATCTGATGGTCATGAAATGATCTTATTAAATAAGTATCCAGTTAGATTTTTGGTAAATAGTTAAGTATATATCCAAGCCAAATAAATTTTGCCTGAATTTAATATTTTTTCTTGTGTTCTTCTCCCCACTTCCTCTTTGGGACATCCTTTGTCCTGCGGCCCCAGCAGCACTGAGAATGACTGTGATGATTTTTCTCTGTGTTTTCCCTTCAGGTGGTATACTCCCCGCTTCTTTGGATTTTTTCCTTGTAAATTTTGGTGACTGGGTTGCCTGTTTTTGAAGTGATAAATACCTTAAGATAATAGTGATGCTCTTTAGCATTTTAAATGTCCAAATGAAACCTACAGGGATGTTTCCATAATTTGCATTAAACTCATGTAAATGTGCATTAATGATATTAGCTAATCTGCCTCAGTTAGATTATTAATTTCATTACTGCTATTTAATAAAGGGGCAGGGTTTGCTATGGTCATTCCAATTAATGGTGAGTGTCCTTTGGGCATCTCATCATGTATTTGAGCTGAGTTAAGCTTGGAAAAATTACTAAGTTCTTTGTGGCTATATTTTGTAACTGTCATGCCTTGCATTTTGAAACAGCTTATACTTTTACACATGAGTTGACTCATTGTGAATTGTGAGTAGACGTGATCCTCTTCCTGTGGAAACAGGGTATTCTATCAGTTGAAAATCAAATCAGCTTTGTAAGGTTCATAGGCTAGGTCTTACTCCTTTCTTACATGAGGAATCTGGGACACGGAAAGAGTGAGTGATTGGTTGGGAGGCATCAGCATCATCGGGAGACAGAGCTAACCCCACTGTGCACGAGGGGAGCAGGCTGTAAGGAGACCAGGGCATCCATGAAGAGCTGAGCACCCACTGATGCACTTAGAAAGTTATTTCTGCCACCGGAGCCTGCTGCCTCCTCATCTGTGAAGTAGAGACAGTAGTAGGAAACCACCTCAGCAGGTGCGTAGGGACCTGGTCTGTTACAGTCCTGGGACCTGGCGCTCTTGGTTTTCAGATGGTCGAACTGGAGGGTGGGAATGGTTCTGTGGCATGCTCCTCCTCTGACCTTCCTTCCCTGGCCCTGGAAGCAGCTCATGCCTTCTGCCTGCCTCTCCCCACCAGGGCACACTACCCCGAAATCTCAGCCCTGGATCTGCCATCCTCCCTGTCTCTCTAGGCATTGTCTGTTCCAGAAGGCACAACAGTCTTGATGTTGGACCCCTGTTTACTCTTCCAGACCCCCTGGGAAGGGCCATTCAGGCCAGAGCACAAGATTCTGGCTGTACTGGGCTCAGGGTTGCTGGTCTGACATCAGTAGAGGAGGAGGCCTCTTACAACACCGCAGCCGTCTGGGGCTGGCGGGAATGAGGCTGCCAGAGAATGAGCCTTGATCCCTGATTTGAAAGACAGAGTTCTACTGGAACTTCTGTGGGAGTGCCCAGATTGACACCTAAATATCCTCAGAGGCATTCGATGAAAGTTCCTCTGAGGCTTTTAAACTGCTCCAGTGAGTCTCTATAAAGCACAGAAATGGCAAAAAGAAATTACCTCACGCTGCCTCTCTGTGCCTTCTCTTCTGCCCACTCACCACTTGCTGTGAGATTTTCCCCATCAGTCAGGCATTTACACACGAGGTGCGTCTGGTTTGGTCTAATGTATTGGCGTTTTATATTAATATCTCGCCTTAAAAGGGAGGGATGGGGTAGCAAGACTACAGTATTTCTTTGGGAGTTTTTCCATAAATCTAATCCGTCCCACCCCCATGAGGAAAACACCGTCTTTTCCAGCTGGTGTCAGTGAACTCTAGCCTATAGAGAGGAAGAAGGAGTGAGGAGGATGTGGAGCCTGGGTGCTGGGCTTGAGTCCTGGCCCTCGCACTGGGACCATGACTTAGCTTCTCTGTGCCTCAGCCTCCTTGTCTGTCAGGTGGAGATGATTCTAGTAGCTTCTTCACAGAGGAACAAGTGAGTTCTGTGGGGCGGCCGGTGGTGGCTGGCCTGTGACGAGTCCTCCATGAGTGCAGCTGCAGCAGTCATGTGCTGGACATTGAAGATACCAAACTGACTCTCCCTGCGGGGCTCCGATGCAGGGGTCGGATGTGGAACTGTCACTTCAGTACAGTGTGGTAACTGCTGATGACGGGGGACCAGAGGAAGGGGCCTTGTTGCTAGAGGTGGGAAAGGAGTCAGTGAAGACTTCCTGGTGGAGAAGAGTCCAGAGCCAAAGGTGTGAAATTGACTTAGGTAGACAGGGGGAAGGCACAGAAAGGGCATATTCTTCAGAACAGCATAATGTTTGCAGGGATACTGCAGGTCATTTCCTATTGCTAGAATGAGAGGGTGACCAGTAGATACCTTAATTTGTTTATTCATTCATCCAGTGTCAGGCTGGGCACTAGTCAGTGGGTGGAAGAAAACACATCTAAACAGAGGCTACTTTAGACAGTAATGTCTGTCAGGGGTTGGTTACCAGAATCGCCAGAAGACAGCTGTTATTTATTGAGGGGCAGCACAGTGGTGTAGTATAGTACAGAGCTACCCTTCGGGGTTCGAATTCTGGCACTTCCACTTGGTCACTAATTGTCTTGGACAAGTGTATGCCTCAGGTCCCAGATACCTAGGTGTCTGTCCGTCGTGGTGGTGGCAGTGCCTGCTCAGGGCTGCTGATAGGGAGGGATGGGTACTCATGCTTGCTAAGGACCCGCTGGTACATGCTGGTGAATGTGCACAGTCATCTAGAGATGTCTTCCCCTTCCCCTCCTTTCCCCGGTGGAGTCCCCATCCTTCAGCTCCTCTTAAATGTTCCTTGCTCAGAGAACCTTGTCCTGGATTCCCAGATGAGCTCTGATTCTGCTTCCTGTGCAGCCTTGGCCCTTCACCACCATATTCATCCTCACGCTAGGGATGGCTTGTTCTCCATTAGTCTTCCCACCAGAGTGCCTCCAGATAAACCACCATGACAGGAGGTTTATCCTAGACTTACTGGTTGAGTATCCCTTTTTCAAAATGCTTGGGACCAGAAGTGTTACAGAATTTGGATTTTTTTGGATTTTGGAAAATTTGCATTATGTAATGAGCTGTCTTGGGGATGGGACCCAAGTCTAAACCCCAAATTAATTTACGTTTTATATATACCTTATAAACATAGCCTGCAGGTAGTTTTCTGCAATATTTTTAATAATTTTGTTCATGAAACAAAGTGTTGACTGCATTTTGACATGCAACTCATCACATGAGGTTAGGTGTGAAATTTTCCAGTTGTGTCATGTTGGTGCTCAGAAAGTCTCGGATTTTGAATTTTTGGGTTAGGGATGCTCAACTTTTATATTTTGCATACAGCATGTGGTTCACTAAATGTATGGAATGAATGAATGAAAATTAAAGATTACTCAGTAAGCATGCTACTATTTCAAAAGTCTCTTTTTCCGAATTTGATTGTATGGTCCATGGTTTAATATTTCAAGTGCTCCATGTAATGGTTATTACCGTACTGTGGGGGTAGCTGGGGGTTCACAGTGATTGCTGCCCACAGAGGAACTGGAAGTACATTTTTTGGAATGAAAATCATGATTGATTCCCAGGAGTTCCTCAGCAGGGGCTTTGAAGCTTATGCTAAGCAGCAGATGTGCAGATTCTCACAAGGAGTACTTGAGCACTAAAGATGTTGTGTCATAATGCACATTTCACTCATTTCAGCATTCTTAACCCAGCACAATCAGTTGTCACAGCCATCCTCCAGTAAAAACTACACACCAGGCAACCTTTAGGAAACAGGCTGGAAATGTAGAAATACCCCTAGGTGTTTGCAACATTTTTTTTTAAGATTCTTAAAAATCTTTGACAGCTTTCTGTGCTGGGAGTCTCTCTCCAGCGCTTTTGCTTCTGAGGTTGGTAGCTTTCAGAAAGACTGCAATGCAGCGGTTACCAGAGTCTCTGTTAATATGGAAACAACCCGTGGTGAAGTCTTTTGCTCCCCTTCACAACTGCTGACTCTTGCCGGCAATCTGAAGGAGGAGGTAATGAAGGTAATACTGCCCTGGACCTGGCGGTTTAGTGATTAGAACATAAGCGATTTTGTGAACGCTGTGGCTAGCATAGGCATGTCCTGCAGCAGCTCTGTTAAGTTACTGATGCAGTGGGCTTCCTGGGAGTGTGAAATTGAAGATGCCTTTGCAGCTTGTACACAATAATTTTGTTTTTGTCTCTCTGTTCAGATGGTGGATTATAGGAAGGTAAGGGACTTTAAAAATCATGCAGATATGTCTCATAAATGTTTATTAATATCTCTGGTCAAGATAAAGAATTATGATTGAATAGATCTCTTCCGAACCTGAGAAATAAAACTTCATATTTCTTGTTAATGACAGTTTTGACATTTGAAAAGTTACCTTAGTTGGTGTTGACAAATCCCCTCCAATGAATTATTGAAGATGTTCTTTGAAGAGATCTGCTTTTTCTTTAACTTGCTAAACATAGTTGAATTTCAGAGATGTAGATATGGATGTAATATATTTATTTCTTTAACTTAAGCAACAACAGTTTCATTAATGTGAAGGGAACATTTTGTTTTACAAAATCTCACCCATATGGCTGTGGATGATGAAGTCTAATTTCTTTAGTTCTCATTTTGCCTTCAGATAAGCATTTTCGGATGTGTGGAGCTCTGTGCTTATCCATGGGGTGAGCTGGGTCCTGGGTCCAGCTGGTCCTCTTTGTTTGTTAGAGGAAGGCCAAGAGTCAGAACTGAGATTTATTTTGCATTGAATTGGTGGTCCCAAACTGTATTAAGTGCATTATGGGTGGTAATTTATATGCCCAATGCCAAGAAACATAATGTCAGGGTTACCATGGCAACTGCTTGCATCCTGAAAAGCTTATGAATGGGTTCTGAACCTTCTGGCGTTTTAAGTGAGATTTTTCCAGCTGAGAGCCTGCATTCATGATTAGTGTAAATAAATTCAGCTTTCCATGTGAAGCACATCCTTTCTCTTCATCTGCCAGGGTTGTCCATTCAGCTCAGTTCTTTCTCTGGTGACACTGCCTTGGTCTCTTGGTTCCTGACAACAGACTATGGTTGAGAGATGGTTTTCAACTTCAGGCTGGGGGAAGCCTATGTGTGTAATATACTGTCACCTCAGTCTGTGGCTGTGTAGAATGGGACTGGCATGTCCATACCTTCTGAAGACAGTATGTGACATCCCCAAAAACATAATTGTTGGTGTGGTCCTGGCAGAGCTTTCCATCCATCTGAAGAGCTGCTTTCCGGTAACACTCCAGGGCTGTAGAGAGCCTGACTTCCTGGGAACCATCCCTGCCTGTTTCCAGGATATCATGGTGGTTGGTTTTGGGGAGGTAGGCCCAAATTAGACCCACGTTGAAACAGTCAAACTTGCGAAATAATAAATGAGGGCCTGTCGTCTTTGTTACCAAAGAATTGTTTGCCATTTGTTAGAATACGGTAGCATAATTTCTTTGAAAACTAGTTCACCTTGTGCATTTAAACTATATTGATATGTTGATCGCATGGGACTGAAACATCTGTTTGTAATTCCAGGGGGCCCGAGGTCTGAGGGGTGGAGCCAGGGAGGAGCTGCTGAGGCAGCCCAGGGAGGATGATAGCATCAGTAGCATTGTCTGCTGAAGATGTGGCTCTGGGAGAACACTTCACACTCCTGTAGAATTCATTCTCTGTTAATGAACGTTAAGATAATAGAGTTTAAACTTGAAGATAGATTCAAGCACATATTAGTGGCCACAACCGTGGCTCATCTGTAGGCTTCAGTTAAGAATCTTTGTCTTAATTCAATCCCTTTATTTTTACAGATGAGGAAAATGAGGCCCAAAGAAGTTATGCCACTTGGTTAAGGTCCCAAAGCAGGTCAGAACCAGATCTAGGATCAGAAACCTGGCTCTCTATTCTTCTAAGGATCACTTTCCTGACAAAAGAGGTTTGCTCTCAGTTCCTTGTTTTTTGCTTTCTTTTTGTCAGAAAGGGGTTTATCATAACAATAGGCCTCTGACTTAGAGCTCTCTCTGATTTAGAATTTTAAAAATTTCTACCTTCTCTTTCCTTCTTTCTTTGGTCATTTGTTGAACTTCTCTACTAAGTATGCTGGAGACATGTACGGGAGGGGCAAAGGGCATGACCGAGCCTTCAGCCTGGAGTGTCGAGATAAATTCTGGCTCAGCACCCACATTTCTGCCTGGCGGCGGCATTCTATATTCTCATAGAGAAGCTACAGTGCCAGTTGTCACTTGGGGGTGAATCTGAATCACCACCTATTCAATCAAGGTCATAATGCTGTATTTACTAAGGCAGGACAGCATAGTAATTTAGGCTTAACTTACAAGTTACAGCTTTTTTATTACAAGTAATAAGAGGTTCAGCTCATGCGGGTTGAAATACTAATTGACTTTTTACCCAGATTCCATTTAACCCTGGTTTTTAATTTTCCAGTCTTCAAAGAAGATTGAGATGTTATTGTAGCACTCACTTAGGGGGACAGATCGTATTTTCCTAAATAGACTCAGTGATATCTCCCATTCTCCATAGTCTCCTTCCATGAACTTTGATGAAGAGGTGGGTTCTCTGTCCCTTTCCTGTGAACCTGAGCTGGGTTTGTGACCTGCCTCACCCAGTAGTGTGGCAAAGTGGTGCTCTGTGACTTCGCAGGTAGGTCTTAAAAGGGTCACAGTTTTTTTTTTTTTTTTTTTTTGAGACCGAGTCTCACGGTGTTGCCCGGGCTAGAGTGCCATGGCGTTATCTTAGCTCACAGCAACCTCAAACTCCTGGGCTCAAGCGATCCTCCTGCCTCAGCCTCCGGAGTAGCTGGGACTATAGGCATGTGCCACCATACCCGGCTAGTTTTTTCTATATATTTTTAGTTGTCCAATTAATTTCTTTCTATTTTTGGTAGAGACGGCATCTCGCTCTTGCTCAGGCTGGTTTCGAACTCCTGAGCTCAAGCAATCCGCCTGCCTCGGCCTCCCAGATTGCTAGGATTACAGACGTGAGCCACCGCACCCGGCCAAGGGGCACAGTTTTTGCCTGGCTTGTCTTTTTGGGATGCTCGCTCTGGGGGCAAGCCAGCTGCCATGCTGTGAGGAAGCCCACCTAGCCACACAGGAAGACCACACAGCGAGGCCATTAAGGAGCCGTCCCTAAGCTGCCAACCAGCAGCCACCCAGCATGTGAGATTCTGGCTCTCCCACCTTCTAGCCAAGGCCTGGACACGAGCACAGACAAGCCATCCCTACTGTACCCTGTCTACATCCCTGACCCACGAAACCTGTGAGCATGACAAAGCGTGTTTTATGCCACTACATTTTGGGGGTACTTTATTATGTAGCCTAGTTACTACTATCCTCGCTGTTTTCATTCACCAATATTAGATATGGGATTTTATTACATGCTAGAGGTAGAAAGCATAAGAAATTAGTACTTTTTTTGATAATCGTACTTTTTAAAAATTTATTTTTAATAACTTTGAGATAATTTGCCTTTCCCGACTGTATGCTGTTATAGTGTCCAATTCAGTGTTTTTAGTATATTTGCAGTTGTGTAACATCACTACTTCTTAATTCCAGAACATTTTTGTCACCCCCAAATAATAATCACACTCTTAATCTAATTTATTCAACAACAAATAGTAGTAAAAGATTAGGATTACCAGACAGTACGTAGAAACGTGGCACTGTATGTAGGACCTTGTCGGCGCATGGCTGATGTTTGTGGAATCTGTGAATTCAGATTGAAGAGCACGGGTGGGTGACCCACAGGTTGAAGCTGGGTTTGGCTGCAGCCTTTCTGAAGCATCTGTTATGTGAACCCGTGTTCATGTTGAGTCTTTGATAAGAGGTGAGCTTTAAGCTGGGTTTTCGTGGAGGAGAAGATACGGAAAAGTTTGAAGGAACAGAGAGTGAGCTACAAATAGGAAGGCCATCTCTGGCAGATCTCCCTGTCAGATGGGTCTGGAGTACAAGGGGGTTTGGCGAGCATTGGTGAGTTCAGGTGTGTTCAGGCAGGGGAACAACTTTCCTGCACGTTCTCTCCCCCACCACATATATGTGCTCCACCTGTGCTCTTTCATCCCCACAGAGGCACATACAGAAGTTGGCATCATGGGCAGAAGCAGAGGCATGGCCCAAGGAGTCAAGAACTGTTAGCAGCCTAGACCAGGGGTCAGCACACTGTTTTTGTCAAAGACCAGATAGTAAACGTTTGTGGGCCAGTTCTGTGTCTCTGCCATTGCAGATGGATGATATGTAAACAAAGAAATGGCTGTGCTCTGGTAAAATGTTAGTTACAAAAAGGTGGGCCATGGTTTGCCTGCCCCTGGCCTACATGAATATACCTGTGCCACCTGCCTGCCTTTGTTCCCAACACAGATGCCACTTGTGCTGCCCATGTCCTGCTCAGTGTTACCTGTACTGACTGACAGGAGGCAGGCTGGTGGTATACCCTCTTTCTTGAGGTGATGGGGCATTCTTACAACACTTAGTCCCTGGCTGTCCCCCTAGATTGAGACCTCTGTGGGGCAGGAAGCACATTTCTTGTTGCTCTGTCTCCGCCTCAGCATTCCACAGGGACGCAGTAAGTGTCTGAATAACTTAGGAGCCCCTGAAAAGTGCTAGGACTGTTGCAGATTTGGAGATGGTTGGCAAAAATGACAGAGAAGGAATAAGGGCAATAGCATCTGGATACTATTGCTCAAGTGGGCATACGGGTAATATATGTGAAAATCCAGAACTCTGAGAAGAAGATCGAGAATGCAGTCTTCAAAAGTTTCTCTTTGGCCCTGTGTAGAAAACCTAGGACAAATACTAATATGTTGTTATACTTATGTGAGGGAGAATTAAATTATTAATAACTCTCAAGAGAGAACTCCATCAAAAGAGTCTTAGAAGTAATCTTTTATATGGAGAAAGATTTTTGCTTTTAGATCTTGGAGGACACTTAATTTTCTTTCTTTTTTTTTTTTTTTTTTGAGACAGAGTCTCACTGTGTTGCCCGGGCTAGAGTGCCGTGGCGTCAGCCTAGCTCACAGCAACCTCAAACTCCTGGGCTTAAGCAATCCTTCTGCCTCAGCCTCTCGAGTAGCTGGGACTACAGGCATGCGCCACCATGCCCAGCTAATTTTTTCTATATACTTTTAGTTGTCCAATTAATTGCTTTCTAATTTTAGTAGAGACGGGGTCTTGCTCTTGCTCAGGCTGGTTTTGAACTCCTGAGCTCAAACAATCCGTCCGCCTCGACCTCCTAGAAAGCTAGGATTACAGGCGTGAGCCACCGCGCCCGGCCTGCCTTATATTTTTTATACCCGAACTTACTTTTTTATACCGAACTTACTGTTGATTATAGTCACTTGTCGTGTTATCCAATATTGTTCATTCTGTCTAACTATGTAACTTTATTTTTGTACCCATTATCCATCCCACTTTATTCCCTGCTCCCCTCCTCTTCCCAGCCTCTGGTAACATAATTCTACTCTACGACTCCATGAGATCAATTGTTTTTAATATTTAGCTCAATATATGAGTGAGAACATGCAAGAGTTGTCTTTCTGTGCTTGGCTTATTTCACTTTATGTTCTCCAGTTCCATCCATGTTGTTTCAAATAGCAGGATTTCATTCCTTTTTGTGGCTATATACTATTCCAGCATATAAATGTACCATAAGTTCTTTTTTTTTTCTTTTTTTTTTTAGACAGAGTCTTGCTCTGTTGCCTGGGCTAGAGTGCCCTGGCATCAGCCTAGCTCACAGCAACCTCAAACTCCTGGGCTCAAGCGATCCTTCTTCCTCAGCCTCCCGAGTAGCTGGGACTACAAGGGCGTGCCACAACAGCTGGCTAACTTTTCTATTTTTAGTAGAGACGGGGTCTCGCTCTTGCTCAGGCTGGTCTCTAACTCCTGAGCTTAAGACATCCTCCTGCCTTGGCCTCCCAGAGTGCTAGGATTACAGGTGTGAGCTACCGCCTGGCCAAGCACCATCTTTTGAAAAAGACTTTTCTTTCCCGCATTGAAATGCTTCAGTTGGTTTAGTCAAAAATCAAATTGATTGTATAAGTGTCAATCTATTTCTCTTGAAACCAGGTAGTGTAAGTCCTCTAAATTTGTTCTTTATTTTAAAGATTTTTTTCTCTTTTTAGGCTCTTTGTATTTCCACATACATTTTGGAATCAACTTGTCAATTTCTGTTTTTTAAAAAGCCTGCTGACAGTTTGTTGGGAATGGTGTGGAATCTATAGATCAATTTAAGGGAGAATTGACATCTTAACAATACTGAGTTTTCCAATTCTTGAACATGATATATCTCTCCATTTATTTAGATCTTCAGCAGTGTTTTGTAATTTTCAGTGTAGAAATTTCACATATATTTCATTAAATTTATCCTGAAGTATTTTTGGTGCCACTATAAATACTAAAGTTTTCTATTTTCTAGTTATGTGTTTCTACATAGAAATGTTTGGTTTTGTAAGTTGACTTTGTATCCTGTGACCTTGCTAAATTCACTTATTAATTATAGTAGTATTTTAGTAAATTAACATTTTCTACATATATAATCATGTCATCTGCTAATAGTTTTACTTTCTCCTTGGTAATCTGTATGCTCTTTATTTTTTTCTTTCCTTACTGCATTGTCTAAGACTGCGACTATAATGTTGACTAGAAGTGGTGAGAGCAAACATTCTTGCTTATTCCCATCCTTAGGAAAAAGTCTTTCACCGTTAAATATAATGTTAATTATGGGGTTTTCATGAGTGTTCTTTATCAGGTTGAGGAAGTTTCCTACTATTTCTTGTGTGATGAGAATTTTTTGAAATCATGAATGTGTATTGCATTATGCCAAATGCTTTTTCTACATCTATTTTGATGATCATATATAACATTTCTCTTTTATTCAGTTAATGTGGTAAATTATATTGATTGATTTTCAAATGTTAAATCACCCCTGCACATCTGGGATAAACCACACTTGATCTTGATATAGTATCCCTTATATATATGTGTATATACATATAAATATATGAATTGTATTTTCTAATTAATATATATTGCATCTATGTTAATGAGGGGCATTAGGCTACAGATCTCTTTTCTTTTTTTTTATTTTGTTTTTGACACTTAACCTTATACCTCAAGAAGTTTTCTTTTCTTGTCTAGTTTTCATGTAATGGTTATATTGGCCTTATAAAACTAGTTGAGAATTGTTCCCTCCTCAATTTTCTGAAGAAGTTGTATAATATGAATATTTTACCTTTCTTAATGTCAGATAGAATTTACTAGTAAAATCAAAGGGGCCTGGAGTTTTCTTTGTGGGAAGATATTTAAGTATGAATTCAATTTTATTACCGCATACAGAGATGTTCAGATTTTCAACTTTTTCTTGTCTCAGATTTGGTAATGTGTATTTATTTAAAGAATTTGTCTCTTTTATTCAATTTGTCAAATTTATTGGCTTAAAGTCTTTTATAATTTTCCCTTTTTATTATTTCAATGTCCATAGGATCTCTAGTGATATGGCTTCTTTTGTGTCTCATATTGGTAATTTGTGTTTCCTCTTATTTTCCCCTTGACCAATCTTGTCATAGTTTTGTCAATTTCATTTATTTTTTCAAAGAACCAAATTTGGGCTTTGTAATTTTCTCTGTTTATTTTCTAACTCGTTGATATCTGTTCTTATCTTTATTTCTTTTCTTCTACTTTGAGTTAATTTATTCTTCCTTATCTAATTGTTTCTTTTTCTCTTTCTCCCTCAGTCTCTCTCTCTCTCTCTCTCTCTCTCTCTTTCTTTTTTTCTTCTTTTGAAACAGAGTCTCTGTCTGTTGCCCAGGCTGGAGTGTCCAGTGGCATGTTCATAGCTTACTGCAGACAAAAATTCCTTGGCTCAAGTGATCCTCCTGCCTCAGCCTCTCAAGTAGTGGGGACTACAGGTGTGCGCCACTATGCCCGACTAATTTTTTTTTTTTGACCTTTTTAGATTTTTTTTTTATTTCAGCATATTATAGGGGTACAGATGTTTAGGTTATGTATGTTGCCCTTGCCCTCCCCGCCACCCGACTAATTTTTAAAAATTTGTTGCCCTTTTCAAAAGAAGATAGACTAGTGGCCAATAAACATATGAAAAAATGCTTAATATTGGCCGGGCGTGGTGGCTCACGCCTGTAATCCTAGCTCTCTGGGAGGCCGAGGCGGGCGGATTGTTTGAGCTCAGGAGTTCGAAACCAGCCTGAGCAAGAGCGAGACCCCGTCTCTACTAAAATTAGAAAGAAATTGGCTGGACAACTAAAAATATATATAGAAAATATTAGCCGGGCATGGTGGCACATGCCTGTAGTCCCAGCTACTTGGGAGGCTGAGGCAGGAGAATTGCTTGAGCCCAGGAGTTTGAGGTTGCTGTGAGCTAGGCTGACGCCACGGCACTCTAGCCCGGGCAACACAGTGAGACTTTGTTTCAAAAAAAAAAAAAATGCTTAATATCCCTAATCATCAGGGAAATGCAAATAAAAACCACAATGAGATATCACTTAACTCCAGTAAGAATGGCTTTTATCAAAAAGTCCCAAAACAACCAATGCTGGCGTGGATGCGGAGAGATAGGAACACTCATATACTGCTGGTGGGACTGCAAACTAGTGCACCCTCTATAGAAAATAGTATGGAGACACCTCAAAGAACTGAAAGTAGACCTACCATTGATCCAGCAATCCTACTACTGGGTATTTACCGAAAGGAAAAAAGGACATTTTATAAAAAAGACATCTGCACTCAAATGTTTATAGCAGCAAAATTCACAATCAAAAAGATGTGGAAACAACCCAAGTACCCATCAATACATGAGTGGATTAATAAAACGTGGTATATGTATACCATGAAGTATTACTCAGCCATGAAAAATGGTGAACTAATACCTTTAGTAACAACCTGGATGTAACTGGAGACCATCCTCCTAAGTGAAGTATCACAAGAATGGAAAAACAAACACCCCATGTACTCACTATTAAATTGGAACTGAATGATCAACATTCTTGTGCATATATGGTAGTAAAATTCAATGGAAATCAAGCAGGTGGGAGAGGGGAGGAGGGGACAGGTAGATTCACACCTAATGGGTACAGTGCATACTATCTGGGTAATGGACACACTTATAACTTTTACTCGAACTGTACAAAAGTAATTTGTGTAACCAAAATGTTTATACCCTTGTAATATTCTGAAATAAAAAATAAATAAATAAATAAGCCCATGCTGGGAAAAATAAATATATATATACAAGAAATTGTCGCCCAGCCTGATCTCTAACTCCTGGCCTCAGCAATCCTCCCACCTTGGCCTCCCAAAGCTCTGGATTTACAAATGTGAGCCACTGAGCCCAGTCTAATTTCTTAAAGTGGAAACTTAGATAATTGATTTTAAACCTTTTCTCTTTTCTAATATAAGCATTCAAAGCTATAAATTTCCCTCTAAACACTACTTTATCTGCATGTAGCACATTTTGATGCATTTTCAAATTGAGGTATAAATTACCTAGAATAAAATTCATCTTTTTAAAGCCAATCTCTTCTCTCTACTCCTAGTCCCTGGCAACTACTGATCTGTTTTTTTCCCTCCTGTAGTTTTGGGTTATACAGAATGTCATATGAGTGGAATCTTATCGTATTTTACCTTTCGTGTATGGATTCTTTCACTTAGCATAATATCTCTGCGATTCATGCATACTATTGCATTTTTCAGTAGTAGTATTCCATTGTACAAATGTACCACAATTGGTTTATCGGTGTTTACCTATCTACATGTGGGTTGTTTGCTTTTTGGGGAAATTATGAATAAAGCTGCTACATGCGTTAGCATATGTTTTCATTTCTCCTGCATAAATGCTGAGGTGTGGCATTCTGAGTTATATGCTAAATCTATGTTTAATTTTATAAGAAACTGTCCAACTGTTTTCCAAAGTGGCTGTACCATTTTGTATTTCATCATTTCACTCACAATGTTTGAGAGTTTCAGTTCCTCCACGTAATCATCAGCCCTTGAGATTGTCAATCTTTTAAATTTTAACCATTCTGGTAGGGTTGTAGCAGTATGTCAATGTGGTTTTTAACTTTTATTTCCCTAAAGACTAATGTCGTTGAGCATATCTTTTCATGTGCTTATTTGCCAACCATCTATGTTCTTTGGTAATATTTCTGCTCAGATCTTCTATTCATTTTCAAAGCTGGGTTATTGTTTTATTATTAAGATGCAAAAATTCTTCATATACTTTGAGCTTATTTCTAGACTCTGTTTTATCCAACTAATCTCTATGTTTCTCCTTATACCACTGCCACATGCTCTTCATTACTGTAGCATTATAGAGGTCTTGATAGTGTGTCTTCCAACCTTGTTTTTCTTTTTCAAAATTGTTTTTGACTTTTCTAGATCCTTTTTACTTCCATATAAACTTTACAATTGACTCATGAGTTTCTACAAAAAATCTTCTGGAATTTTGATTGATACTGCATTGACTCTATAGATCAATTTGAGGAGAACTGACGTCTTAACAATATTGAGTCATCCATTCCATCGGTACAGTGTGTCTCTCTATTTGTTTAGTTCTTTAATTCCTTTTATTAATGTTTTGTAGTTTCAGTGTTTTACGTATATTTGGTTAAATTAATCCTTAAGTATTTCACATTTTTGTTGCTAATTGCTTTTATAAATGGTATTTTAAACTCTAATCTAGTTGTTTGTTGTTAACATACAAAAATACAATTGATTTGTAGATACTGGCCTTGAATCCTGTCATTGACATCTCTATCATGTTGTCTGTGAGTAAAAGCAGTTTTACTTCTTTCCAGTCTTTATACCTTTGTTTCCCTTTTTTTTATGAAGCAGAGTCTTGCTCTGTCACCCTGGCTAGAATGTAGTGGTGTCATCATAGTTCACTGCAACCTCAAACTTCTGGGCCCAAGTGACCCTCCTGCCTCAGCCTTCCGGGTCTATAGGTGGGACTATAGCTGGGACTATAGGTGCCCGCCACCACACCAGGCTAATTTTTTCTATTTTTAGTAGAGACAGGGTGTTGCTCTTGCTCAGGCTGGTCTTGAACTCCTGGGCTCAAGTGATCCTTCCACCCCCGCCTCCCACAGTGCTAGGATTACAGGTGTGAGTCACCACACCGGCCTACCTTTGTTTCCTTTTATTGCCTTGTTGCACTGGCTAGGACCTAAAATACAATGTTGAATAGAATGGTGTACTGCTCTACACATATCAATTCAATAAATATGATTGATAGTGTTGTTAAAAGCTTCTATATCTTTTTTGATTTATTTTGTTCTGTTCTATTATTTTCATAGAGAGGGATATTAAAATCCCCAATTATTATTGTAGTTTGTCTATTTCTCTTTGGTTCTGTCAACTTTTGTTTCATGTGTTTTTTGAAACTGTTATTATAGGTGCATACACATTTAGGATTGTATATCTTCTTTTTTTCTTTTTCTTTTTTTTTTTGAGACAGAGTCTCACTGTGTTGCCCGGGCTAGAGTGCCATGGTGTCATCTTAGCTCACAGCAACCTCAAACTCCTGGGCTCAAGTGATCCTCCTGCCTCAGCTTCCCGAGTAGCTGGGACTACAGGCATGCGCCACCATGCCCGGCTAATTTTTTCTATATATTTTTAGTTGTCCAATTAATTTCTTTCTATTTTTAATAGAGATGGGGTCTCGCTCTTGTTCAGGCTGGTTTCGAACTCCTGAGCTCAAACAATCCACCGGCCTCGGCCTCCCAGAGAGCTAGGATTACAGGCATGAGCCACCGTGCCCGGCCTGTTTATCTTCTTAATGAACTGGTCCTTTTATCGTTATGAAATGCTCCTCTTCATTTGTAATAATATTCCTTTTTTGGAGTTTTTCTTATGCTTTCTTTTTGCATGGTAATTTCCTTTGCCATTTTTTTTATTGTTAATTGATCTGTGTCATTTGCATCTGAAGTCATTTCTTGCAGACAACATGTAGTTGAGTCTTGATTTTTTTTTTGTTTCAACTTTTTATTTTGAAGTAATTATAAATATACAGGGAATTTCAAAGAAATGTATGGGAAGGTCCTGTGCACCCTTTATCCAACCTCTCCTACTATTAACAACTTGCATAAATATAGTACAGTCTTGATATTGGAAAATTGACATTGCTACGATCTGCAGAGCTTATTCAGATTTCTCCAGTTTATCTGTACTCATTTGTGTGTATGTGTGTGTGTACTTCTATGTAATCTTGTTATGTATGTAGCTTTGTGTAACCACTACCACAATCAAAGTACACAGCAGTACCATCATCACAAGAGTCCTCTATAGCCACATTCTCTTCTCCCTGCTAATTCCTAGCCCTTGGCAACCACTAATCTCTTCTCATCTTTACATTATTTCAAGAATATTATATAAATGGAATCATATAGTATATAACCTTTGAGATTGGCTTTTTCCCTTTAGGATAATTATCATAATGTTCATCTGTGGTGTTGTGCATACCAATAGTTCATTTCTCTTTATTGCTGAGTAGTATTCCAGGTTATTGCTTTTTTAAAATTAGTCTGACAATCTACGCATTTTAATTGAAATGTTTAGTCCATTTGCCAATACCATCTTGTTATTTGTTTTCCAGTTGCCCCATCTGTGTTTTGTTCTATTCCTTGTATCCTGCCTTATTTTAGGCAATTTTAAAATTTTAAATACATGTTAAAAATAATAAAATATTTTAAAAATATTTTTAATATCTGATTTTAGGTCCTTATTAGCTTTTAAACTATCCATCTTTGCATTATTTTTTAGACTTTGCCTTAAGGATTTCCATCCTCATCATTAGCTTATTACACTGTGTACTTAGGATTAACATTGTATTTCACATATAATGTACAAAATTTACAACAGTAAAATTCCATTTACCTGCTCCCCCATCCTTTGTGCTACTTTGAACTGCAGTTTTACATTTATATACATAAATACCCCACAATATAATGTTATTATTTTAATGTAGTTTGTTAAAATATTTTAATGACTCCTCTGTAATTTACTTTAAAAGAGGTATTTTTCTATGATTCTATCTCAGTGATAGCAGTGAATCATAAAATCTCTGATTTCTTTTTGACTGAGAATTAGACATTGAAATTGATAAAAAAAATAAATTTGAACCTTAGAGTATCAGGTTTAAATTTTGCTTTTTTTTTTTTTTTTTACTGATTCAGGTTACTTTGGTGTAATTTTCCCCCAACTTAGATAAATCCCTAATCAATTGTTTCTTAGTTTTTTTTGTTTTTTTTTTTGAGACAGAGTCTCACTCTGTTGCCCGGGCTAGAGTGCCGTGGCATCAGCCTAGCTCATAGCAACCTCAAACTCCTGGGCTCAAACAATCCTACTGCCTCAGCCTCTCGGGTAGCTGGGACTACAGGAACATGCCACCATGCCTGGCTAATTTTTTTCTGTATATTTTTAGCTGTCCAATTAATTTCTGTCTATTTTTGGTAGAGACGGGGTCTTGCTCTTGCTCAGGCTGGTCTCGAACTCCTGAACTCAAACGATCCACCTGCCTCGGCCTCCCACAGTGCTGGGATTACAGGTATGAGCCATGGCGCCCGGCCTCAATTGTTTCTTAGTAAATGTGAATATTTAAATGGTACCAAAAACTACCCCCTTTAAAACAATTTTATTTATTTATTTATTTTTAGAGACAGGGTCTTGCTCTGTCACCTAGGCTGGAGTGGGTGCTGTGACATGAACATAACTCATTACAGCCTCGAACTCCTGGGCTCGAGTGATCCTCTTGCCTCAGCCTCCTGAGTAGCTAGGACTACAGGCACATATCACCATACCCAGTTATTTTTATTATTTAAATTTTTTGTAGAGACGAGGTCTGGCCCAGGCTAGTGTCAAATTCCTGGGCTCAAGTGATCCTTCCACCTCAGCCTCCCAAAGTGCTGGGACTGCAGGTGTGAGCCATCGTGCCCAGCCAAATTACCCCTTTTTGACAACAAATTGCAGTTTTATTTTTCTGTCTATTAAAGAATTAGCCCTAAGATCTTAGAAAATATTGTTTCATTAAACGCCAGGAAATACCCCCATGCCAAAAGGCCTCATCTTACATAGTTCAAACAGAAAACTTCTTTAAGTCTCTTTCCTAATTGGATATTGATCTAGAATTTTTGGAGACTTAATTTCCTGGGGTTGTTTCTTCACCTGGTTAAAAGAGATATTACTCCTGGCCATTTAGCTGTCAGTGGGTTGTTATGATTGTTGCTTACCAGACATTGTCCAATAGTGGAAGCATGATTTGCATAGAGACACGAAATAGGAACCATGCCAGGTGCAACCCTAGGGCAGAGCTATAATCAGCCTTGAGTAACGGATTAAGGCTGCTCTTTTGGTCTCTCCTCATCCTTCTACTTTCTGACTTCATATTGATTAAGATAAAGTAAGATTGTTCAGGCTTTCCTTTACAGGTTTATTTGGAGATAAATAGAAAAGGTGTAAGGTCTTTATATTAATGTTTTCACTTGGAACATAGGTGTCAAATTGAAAATTTTTCTCTAACTTTTCTTCCTACCCTGACAAAAGAAAGTAAAATCAGATTCCTTATGGTAATTAAAGAGAACACCATTATTTTTCTAAAGATGTGTTTTTCCCCCACTGTTGTATTAATAGAATATATTCATTTGTTACTAAAATCTGTTGGACATATCATATTATTGAATACGGCAAATTTTCTTGCAGAAATCAGGAAAATTCTTGTATCCTATCCCTCTAGTTTTATCCCTGTATACTGTCCTACCTTATCTTCTCCATATTCTCAGTACTACAGCAAACCTGGACCCCATGTGGTCTCCTGTTTGTATAGCGTTCATTCTACTATTTCATCCACTAACGTCTTTCTCTTCATTCTCTGTCTGCAAAATATTATAGTCCTTCAAATCTCAGCTCCTGAAAGAAATGTACCTCAATTCCCCAACGTGACAGTGATGTCTTCTTCCTTTAAATCCACTTAAGTCTGTGTATTTCTTGATGCACATAGTTCTTTGTTAAAATGTCATATACCCTAATTTATTGTAGGCTACTGAAGGGAAGGACTTTGTTATTTGTATTTGTGCGTATATTCCTGCAGCACGGTATATTTTACTGCCAAGACACTGGATTGATACTTGTCAAAGGAAGGGATGAATTAAAAATATTTAAGTACCAATTCTAGGGTTGTCTTCATAAATGAGTTGGCTTCTCTGAGTGTGCGTCACGAATGTCTCTATTACGTGTTGGTGGGCTAAGCCTAAAATTAGTTCCAGAGAGGCAGGGACTGTTTTGAAGGACTTGATAAAAATCGCTCATGGATTCTGCGCAGACAAGGACACTTTCAATGTGAATAGATAACTTGTTGGATGCATCTGTCAGCCGCTGAACTGCTGGTAACTTCTGTTTGGAATGAAGAGCTTTCAGCCCAGCACCTCACTTCCATTATAATGTTTTGCCTCCTGTTTTGTTTATATAAAAGACTACAGTCTTAGAATTTCTGGGTATTATGAGTACCTTAGGGAAATCTGATTATAGAGATAATCCACTCAACAGTGAAGAGTTTCAATTTGTTTCTATTGAGTTTTGTCAATTCCGAATCCCAGATACCTTTGTATTCCAGTCCATTGACTAGAGCCTCCCAGCCAGACGTTGAGGCATCTGTTTCTATAGTCTCCGGAACTGGGGAAGATAAATAAGAATGTGGGGGAATTATCTGTATATTTGCTAACCACCAATTTAGATCTAAATAGACTCCCTCTGTTAGGAAGACTAATGAATTCCAATTCTCTGAAATATCCTTTGCTTTTAACAAGCAAGATGGAAGGTATCTAAAGGAAAAAAAAAAAAAAGGGAGAGAGATACACAGAGGGAAAAGCTGTGAATAATGCCACCAGAGAACCAATTATGTTCACCAGCTGGCATTGAGAAACTTGTTTCCTTTGACAAAAAAAGATTTTAGATTTAGTCTCAAACTACTTTTTGACATTGTGTTCTTTAGGGCTGAATGACGCATCTTCCCAGCCACCCCCATAAGATGTTAGAAAAAAATGCTTGTTATTGTTGCATGTAATATGACCAAGCAATGGGCAAGAAGAGAAAAACAAGCCCAGGCATCAACATGGCAGTTAATAAGAACCAATGGGATACAATGATAGTGAAAATGAACATGAAAACATAGATACCCTCTCCAAGCTAGATGACTGAATCAGTGAGATACATCCACCCCTTGGTAGGACAGTGATAAAGAAACTGGTAAGGACATTTAATAGACGGAAAAGTATATTTCTTGTGAAAGCGCAGTTAACTGCTATATTGCCCCGTGATATAAACTGCACGTTGGACTTGTTTTTTTCCCCTATTTGTAGGGAAACCTCATTGATCGCAACTAGCCTTTTGTGCTTTCGCGGGTGAGACACGATCTATTTCATGATCTCTCAGCTGGTAAAATTTGCAAAGAAGTTGTGTCACCTAATCTTGAGCTCTCAATAGAGGTCTTTTTTTCTAACTGCCAGAACCCCTGCTGAGCCAATCTTGGCTGGGAGTCCCCTCTGGTCCTCCTACAAGCTGTTCCTTGGGAAAATGATCGTGAATTCAATCTTTTCACTTTGTATACCACTTTAAAACCCGCCTTTCCCAAGTATCTATTTAAAGTCCATAAAAATCTGTAGAACAAGTTCACTCAGACCAGGCTTTCTTGAGCCACTAAAGTGGGGTTGCTACATATCTGCTCATAATCCCTTCTTTCTCAAGGTACCTAGAAATTTTATTTAGTAGCAATTTGCTTTCCTGATTGTAAAAAGGGAAAACTTTAAAAAGATTTTTGATTTTCTTTCCAGTGATGCCACCCTGTGCAGAGCCGCTGTGTGTGTCTATACAGTTTGTTACTGCACAATTCCAGGTGCGACATCCACTAGAATATCAGTGGTGCCTCTGTAGCCCCTGCCCAACCTGAATTCTCCAGAGTGGCAGGTAGTCTTGACCCTGTGCACTATAAATATATATGTATATATATATATTAGAGACAGGGTCTTGCTTTGTCATCCAGGCTAGAGTGCTGTGTCATCATTATAGCTCACTGTAGCCTCAAACTTCTGAAATTCCTGGGCTTAAGTGATCCTCCCACCTCTGCTCATGAGTAGCTAGGACTACAGGTGTGCACTACCACGTCTGGCTAATTGTTTGAAAAATTTTCATTTTTGTAGAGACAGAGTCTTGCTATGTTGCCCAGGCTGGTCTCGAATTCTTGGCCCCAAGCAATCCTCCCACCTCAGCCTCTCAAAGTGTTAGGATTACAGGCATGAGCCACCATGCCCAGTCAGAATGTATATTTTTAATGTGGCTGGATAATTGACTGGGCAATGAATATACCCAGTTCTGGGGAGGAAAACAGAGCTGTCATTTGCTTTCATGCCATCAATTTCTTAAACACTGTTTACTGAAATTTGATATTGTACTAAATATTACAGAAACACAAAGGTTATCTAAATGACTCTTTAGCTTTGAATCTAAATCCACAGGGGAAATGTTTTACGCTTTTTATTCCACATTTCTTCATCTTGGATTTTCCATCTTATTCTTTTCTAAGGATGCAGTTTTTATTGGTGGATTATTTGTGGAAAAGAATGAAAAAAATGAATTCAAGGAAAATTCTTTAATAGTATGTATCAGCCTTCTTATTTATGAATTCCTTGGACATGTCTTCAAAAATGGTTTCTTTTTTCTGTATTAATACATTTTTTAAAATAGCTGCCTTATTGAGATTCAATTTAACCACGAAATTCACCCATTTAAAGTATGTAATTCTTTTTTTTTTTGAGACAGAGTCTCGCTCTGTTGCCTGGGCTAGAGTGAGTGCCGTGGCAACAGCCTAGCTCACAGCGACCTCAAACTCCTGGGCTCAAGCAATCCTTCTGCCTCAGCCTCCCGAGTAGCTGGGACCAAAGGCATGCGCCACCATGCCTGGCTGATTTTTTCTGTATATATACTTTTAGTTGTCCAGATCATTTCTTTCTATTTTTTAGTAGAGATGGGGTTTCGCTCTTGCTCAGGCTGGTCTCCTGACCTTGAGCGATCCACCCGCCTCGGCCTCCCAGAGTGCTAGGATTACAGGCGTGAGCCACCTTGTCCGGCCTAAAGTATGTAATTCTGTGGTTTTTAGTACATTCACAGAGTTGTGCAACCATCTTCACTATCTAATTTCAGAACATTTCGTCACCTCAGAAAGAAATCCTATACCCATTAACAGTCACACCCCACATTCCACGCCTACCAGCCATAGGCAAACACTGATCTACTTTTTGTTTCTATAGATCTGCCTATTCTAGACATATCATATAAATGGAATCATTCAGTAAATGGCCTCTTATGACTGACTTCTTTTACTTAGCATGTTTTCAAGGTTCATACATGTTGTTGCATGTATTCGTATTTCTGATTTTTTTTTCAAGACAGTATGTACATTTTTATTTAGCCTTTTGGTTTACAACATGAGGTAAAAGGAAAATGCTCTCCTTGATCAATATTTTACACAGCTGTAGTAAAATATTTGACTTTAGGAATTTATAAGAGATTATATTTCTCGAAAATTGGGGCCAAGTAACAAGTTTTAACTGCTTGAATTTTCCAGTTGACTCTTCCCTTATAATAGTAACAAGCTCTAATTAGTAACATAAGTTTCTCCAAGGCCAAGTTTTATCATTGCTGATGTCTTTAGATCTGAATCACTGCTATTTCAATTGGTATCCAGTAATTCCATGTCGAAAATGAGTTTTGCATTTGGTGGAATTTTGGAATCAGCCTGCCCCTTCTTTCCATGAACGCATTCTGCTTCCGTCTGCAGTCCACCCTTTTCTCCCTTACTCACCATCAGGGTGCTTCATCCCACCCTCTGACAACTTTGCCTACTCCAACCTTAAAACTTACAGGCGTGGTATTTTTCTTCTTCTTCGAACTTCTTTGAATATTAGTATCAAAAACAGTCTCGGCCGGGCGCAGTGGCTCACGCCTGTAATCCTAGCTCTCTGGGAGGCCGAGGCCGGCGGATTGTTTGAGCTCAGGAGTTCGAGACCAGCCTGAGCAAAAGCGAGACCCCGTCTCTACTAAAAATAGACAGAAATTAATTGAACAACTAAAACTATATAGAAAAAATTAGCCGGACATGGTGGCGCATGTCTGTAGTCCCAGCTACTCAGGAGGCTGAGGCAGGAGGACTGCTTGAGCCCAGGAGTTTGAGGTTGCTGTGAGCTAGGATGATACCATGGCACTCTAGCCCGGGCAACGCAGTGAGACTCTGTCTCAAAAATAAATAAATAAATAAATTATAAAAAAACAGTCCCATCCTGCAGTGTCCCTGTATACCAGCGGTGAACAATATCCCTCTTTTTGGGAAATTCGTCTTATTTCTCTTTCGTAGAACGGATTTTGTAATTTTGGTGGACCCTCATCCAGAGTCTCTTCAAACTTGGTTTCTTTGGGTTTATTTTCCTCAAACTTCACATTTTTCACTTATTCAGACACTTTACTTATAATTTCGGCACCCTTGAAACGCTTAGTTTAAAAAAGATGGTTATAGGCTGTAATCAAATGGTCCTTGTTAGCTGAATTGGCCACATTTTTAATGTTTCCTAACAATTTATGTCCTGCAAGAAATGAATGGGAACTGTGGTCCTCCAGAAACTTGATAATGTCCTTCCTGGGCAGCTGATCACTGTGCAGCTGCTCCACAGTCCACACCCGCTGTGACACAGCCACCGCCACCTTCCCCTGCTGCCTCCGCTTTACCGTGTATTCATATTTCATTTTTTTATTGCCGAATAATATTTGATTACATGGACATATATGGATATTGCATATTTTGTTTACCCATCCAGCAGTTGATAGGTTATTTCCACTTTTTGACTATCTTGAGAAATGCTACCATGAACTTTCTCAGACAGGTTTTTTTGTGTGGACTTATGTTTTCAGTTCTCTTGTTTATATATTTAGGAGTGGAATTGCCGTGTTATGTGGTAACCGTATGTTTTACCTTTCGAGGAACTACTAGACTGTTTTCCAAAGTGGCTGAATCACTTAAGAATCCAACCAACAATGTTTGAGGGCTCCAGTTCCTCTGTGCTGTTGCCAACACTTGCTATTTTCCATCTTTTTTGTCGTAGCTGTTCTAGTGGGGATGCAGTGGTATCTCATTGTGGTTTTGATCTGCATTTCCCTGGTAACTAGTGATGTCAAGCATCTTTATGTGCTTATTGGCCATTTTTACATCTCCTTAGGAGAAATACATATTCAAGTTCTTCACCCATTTTTTTCTATTATTTTTACTTGTGGTAAAATACACATAACATAAAATTTATCATCTTAACTATTTTTTTTTTTTTTTTGTTTTGAGACAGAGTCTCACTCTCTTGCCTGGGCTAGAGTGCCGTGGCATCATCCTAGCTCACAGCAACCTCAAACTCCTGGGCTCAAGCGATCCTCCTGCCTCAGCCTCCCGAGTAGCTGGGACTACAAGCATGTGCCACCATGCCTGGCTAATTTTTTCTATATATTTTTAGTTGTCCAATTGATTTCTTTCTAAT
>CAUYSK010040012.1:0-34923 GCA_963575035.1 Avahi laniger | reverse complement strand
ACCCCGGAAGGTTCCAGCTCTAGCCTAGATCTGAGCACAGACCTGTGTGCTCTACTGAAGCAGTGCAGTGCAGTGGCCAAGTGCCTGGAGCCTGGCTGCCCTGGTTCAAATCCCAACTCTGCAGCTTATTTATATGGCCTTGGGCCACTTACTTCACTTTTCCATGGCTCAGCTTCCAAATCTGTAAAATAGGGATGATGATGATGATGATGATGGTGATAGTGATGATGATAGTGCCTACCTCATGGGGTTGTTGAGAGGGTTAAATCATTTAATACCTCTTGCTACCCAAATCTATTCAGTTCTTGATTTTAGATAACAAAGACACCTATATATGAAAGGTACTTGGAACAGTGTCTGGAACACAGTAAGTCTACAAAAGTGTTTGCCATGGTTTACACCTGACCATCTGCCAGACAAACTTAATATAACCCAGCTCAACAGCATCTCTGCAACATTCCCTCACCCTGCTCTAATGCCCATCATCTCTGACTTTGATGAATGGTCACCACCAGCCCCCCAGACACTAAAAGCAAACACTTGGAGTCACTCAGACTCCTTCCTCTCATTCCTTTACTCAGCAATGATTTACTGAGCCTCTAGGATGTTCAAGGTGTAGTCGTAGAGAACAGAGTGGTGAACAAGACAGGCAGTTCCTGCCCTCAGATTGCTTACAGTCTAGGGAGCGACAAGCAAATCACCAAAAATAATGTGCTGCGTGCTATCCCCACCAGGCCCTAACAGATCTCACGCACCACTCAGGTTCTCATCAATGTACATTTGGACAATTACAACCGCCTCTTCTCTGGTCTCCCTCTCCTCAGTCTCTCTTTCCTTTAATTCTTCCTTCATGCTGTACTCAAACAACATTGCTATAAGTCTGATCGGGTCACTTACCTGTTTAAAAATCCCAGTTACCTAGGAAGTCAGCAGCTAAAGGCACAGGCTAGAGCTACATGGCCTGAGTTCAATTTCTAGCCCTGCTTCTTACAAGATGTGTGTCCTTGGGCAAGTTACCTAACTGCTCTGTGTCTCAGATTTCTTCACCTGGGAATAATATTAATACCTATGTCCTATGGTTGTTGAGAGGAATAAATGACATTATGCATATAAAGTGCTTAGAACAGGGCCTGACATATAGAAAATGCTTGATAAATGTTAGTTGTTATATTTCCATTACCTTCATCATTGTCAAAGACTTTCTGGGCATCTTGGGAAAATCACTTAGCCTATATTTTTCTCACTAGTCCAGTGATCCTATCCTTGCCTGCCTTTTATAAGAATCAAGTAAAATAACAGGCTTTTTAGAATGACCCTCCTCAAAAAAACACAAAAAAACTTCTGATGGTTCACTATCACCTGAGGAATAAAGACAAGTTTTCAAGATATTTGAAAATTCAGCTCCTAACCCACCTTTCCAAGAGATTTCTCTTGTACCCTATGAACCAGCCCCATAGAATCCCTTTTTTGTGCCTAGTAGCAGAAGCTTTAAGCATTGAGCATCTCTTCACTTTGGTTATGCGTTTCCTTCAATTTACAACATCTTTCCCATTTTCTCCCAAACATCTAATACTCCATGTCCTTCAAGGTCAGTTCCACTGTTATTTCTCCCAGAAATGCCTACGTCCTCCAGGTAGAAGTAATCTTTTTCTTCTTATAATTACCTTTTTGTTATTTTTAATCTTAGCTTCTGAGGCCTATACAGTTGAACTTTTCTCAACCTCATGGGATTGTTTTAGTTCAGTAGGATAAAAAAGTATGCAGTTTCACTTAGTTTAGCAAAATCCAGAAACATACTTTTGAATTATGAAAAAAAAAATACACAGGATTAATAAACTAAACCTAAAAGTTTTATAGTTTAACCCTTAAGCTAACAGTGACCTTTATTGGAAGCAATTTTAGACTTGCATCCCATAAACTATACTCTGCAAGAATACAAATGTATATAAACAGGGCCAGAAAGCCAAAAAGTAAGGAAAAGTTCTGTTTTTGTAGCTTGTAATAACAAGTTTTTGCTTTTCTGTTAAAAAAAAGTGAATAGTAACAACTAATTATAAAGTATTACTGAAAAAACCTTAAATCAAATGTAATCAAGCCTTTAGACCTAACTACCAAATTATAGGAAATATGGAGGTAAAAGGAACAAGATAAATGACACCATAAGGAAACAATTGGCCAAACACAGTATGTGGGAAATTCTACAGGACAAATGACCAGGTTTCTCTAACAAATCAATAGCATTTTTTTTAAAGGGAGGGGATGTCAATTATAGAATAAAAGAGATGCAAGAGACCAAATGATTGTTATGGGCTGAATGTTTGGGTCCCCCAAAATTCATATGTTGAAGCCCTGACCTCTGTGTATTTAGAGGTAAGGACTGCGAGGAGGTGATAAAGGGCAGGGCTCTAATTCAATGCAGCTGGTGTCCTTATAAAAAGAGGAAGAGGCACCAGTGCTCTTTCTCTCTCTCCCACGTGAGGACGCAGCAAAAAGTCCCCAATCTGCGTTCCAAGGGGAGAGCCCTCACTGGCTATGAAGCCTGCTGGCACCTTGATCTTGGACTTCTAGCACCCAGAACTTGAGAATATAAATTTCTGTTGTTTAAGCCACCCAGTTTATGGGGTTTTGTTATGGCAGCCAGAGAATATCAGTACAACAACCAAATATAAAATATGAACCTGTTTTGGATTGTGATTTGAGCAAATCAACTGTAATATAACACCATTGAGACAATCAAGAAAATTTTAATACAGGCTAAGAATTATATGATATTAAGGAATTATTATTTATTTTGCTAGGTGTGATAATGGTATTGTGGTTATGGTTTTAAGTCCTTATATATGCTATTTTACTTCATGAGTTAAAGAAAAAATAAAGTCCTTATTTAATAGAAATGCTTACTGAAGTACTTATGAGTAAAATAATATGGTCCTTTAAAACACTGCAAAAAATAAAAATAAAAAAGAGTGGAGGGAGGATAGGTGAAACAATTTGGTAAAATGTAATAACTATATAACTGGGTAACAGGTATGGTGGGTTCACTATATTATTCTCTCTACTTTTATGTATCTTTGAAATTTTCCACAGTGTTTTAAAAAAATGGTAAGAATTAAACACCATATATGCAAAGCATATTAAGGAAGTATATTTGCAACAAATACTTAAAAATATTTGATGAGAAATAACATATACATATATTAGCAAAATTATCAATGATCTCTGACCCTGGAGAGATTCCATTTCTAATTTTATATCAAAATAACAGCTTTTGTTTTCTTAAATCCCTAATCAAGCAGAAATGCTTGAAAAGGAAGACGGAGCACAACTACTTGTTTTTCCCCCATCCCCCAATAGGTCTGTGAGAAGCAGACAATCTGGGGGGGGCTCCCTATCCGTACTTCCTTCATAGGTACAAGTCACTTTCTACTTTACAGTAGGATTATCCCTGACAAGTCTGCCCAGAACCTCTTTGAGAGCAGAATATAATCACCTTTATGACCCTTAAAATTGTCAAGGGCTACCCCAGAGATTCTGACTTAAGTGGCCTTGAGAGGAACTCAGATTTGGGTATACTTTATTTATTATTATTATTATTGTTTGTTTGTTTTTTTTTTTTTTTTGAGACAGAGTCTTACTCTGTTGCCCGGGCTAGAGTGCTGTGGCAGCAGCCTGGCTCACAGCAACCTCAAACTCCTGGGCTCAAGCGATCCTCCTGCTTCAGCCACCCAAGTAGCTGAGACTACGGCATGTGTCACCATACCCAGCTAATTTTTCCATTTTTAGTAGAGACCGGATCTTGCTCTTGCTCAGGCTGATCTCAAACTCCTGAGCTCAGACGATCCGCCCGCCTCGGCCTCCCAGAGTGCTAGGATTACAGGTGTGAGCCACTGTGCCGGACTTTCTAGTAGAATTCTTGAACATACTAAATAATAGTTATTTTAAATCATGTCTGATAATGCCATTTCCCGCAATCACTTGCCTGTTTCTGTCGTCTTTTTAAAAAATCCTGGTTGTTGATCATTTGATGCTGTTTCCTGGTTTGCCTTGTAATTTTAATTGTGTGCTGGACATTGTGCATGAAGCTATGATGGAGTAGCTCTTATTAGACTAATCCTCTCCTCTGTGGCAGTGTTGGGATTTGAACTGAGGCAGGCCACTCCGCGGTCTGTGTTTTAACCAACATGGCACAGACTGCCTCGCTATTTTATACTAGATATCTGTTAATGGTAGCGATATAATGTTTTCTTTGACACATGCTTATTGGAGTAAAAAAATGCGGGCAAGGTAGATAGCAAGTAGATAATAGCACCAGCGGAAACTTTAAAGACAATAAGGGAGTGGCAAGAGTTCTGGAACATTCCAGCACGACTTCAGGGATGGAGCAGGTGGGCCGTGAGAGCTCGAGCTTAGAGGATGGGCACAGGGAAGGCATTCAAGGAGAGGACTCAGCTTGTGCAGAGGCAGAGGCACATGGCAGGGCCTGGGGTGCCAGGGAGGTGCTGAGTAATTCGGGGCAGCTGGGTGATAATATTAGGAAGCCAGCCCCCCACACAGCACTTCACAGCTCACAAAGCACCACCGCTTCTGCTTTCTCAAGGACTCTTCTTAACTGCCAGGTGCAGTGGGCATGATTGTCCCCATTTTGAGATGGTAACCGAGGTCAGAAAGTGGAAGAGCCAGAGAAGAGCTGCTGCTTGCTCCGAGATCCTCTGGCTTTAAATTCTACTCCATTGTGTCGGATATATTTGGCAGCAAGCAACAGAAATATAATTCAATGTGTCTGAGCAACACAGGTATTCATTGGCTCCTAGAAACAAAATGTCCAGGGGTGGACATCAGATACGGCTGGATCCAGGTCCTCACATGATGCCGTGGGAACTCTGGATCTGTATCCTCAATATCGACCTCATTTTCAGGCAGGGTCTTTCTAACAGGCAACAGAGATGGCTACAAGCTTCTAGCAGGTACCAAAGAAATGCACCTCTTTGCCAGAGTTCTAGAAAAAAACCCAGGACTGCTCTCATTGGCCTTGACTGGATTGATGTCCACCCCTGATCAATCACTGTGGCCAGAAAGAGGGGGTGCTTTGGTTGGCCGGGCCTGGGTCAGGTGCCCACTTGTGGAGCAGGGAGTAGAGTCGGCTATGCCAAAAGCTCTAGAGAATGCTCCAGATCGAGAGCTCCTCAAAAGATGGTGGCGGGGGGAGATGCCAGACAGACAGAAGCAGCAGGTCCTTCCTCTGCATCCTCAGGGCCCTGCAATTTGTGCAGAGCTAAGGAATCTGGAGGGACGAGGAGCTCTGCATCTGGCAAAGGAGTTTGCACTTTCTCCTGGTTGAGATGGAGCCACTGGGGAGTGCTGTGGACAGAGCTGTCTGTGCCAGGCCTTGTGCCAGAGCCGGGGTCACAGATGTGAACACGACACTGAGGCGCAGACACGGACTCCCCCTCCTGTGGTTGGAGGTCACCTTCAAAGCGAAATAGCAGAGCCCCTGCAAGGCGTGGGGCCACGCAAGGTCAGCATTCCTTAAAGCAGGCTTAAAGGGCATCTCTCCGCCCAACATCATTTTATTTACTTTATTTATTTATTACTGGAGTTAAGTTTTTAAGTGAGTTCATTCATAGAAAATATACTAAGTAAATAGCAGTGCACACAGAGTACAAATATAGCCAAAATTTTGCAATTGTGAGAAATTGTGCAACCTTGTGGCCAGATCATTCTGGGACCCCCTCCATCTCTGGTACTCTAAATTCTCTGTCCATCGAAGCTGTTTATCGAGTGTTTGTATGCCAGGGGCCACGTCCAGGGTTTTCTGCAGTTCGCCTTGAATTCTCACAAGAACCCCGGACGCAGGCTTTACTGTCTGCACTTTATAAGGCTCAGAGACGCAAGGGATTTGCCTGGAACCACACAGCTGGTAATCTGAACCTCTCTGGTCCCACAGCCTGTGTCCTTCGCCACCGCTTCCTTGGTGACTTTGTTAGGAAGGTCAGCGGGAACTACAGATGGGGCCAGAGTAGGGTCTGGGGGGACCCCAGTAGCGGCGATGGAAGAGCTTTCCATTGTGGGGTCAGGGATGGTGTCTGGGGAGAGCCGTGCATGTGACTTGGTCCTGCACGGGACATCCCTCTGGGCTCCAGTGCCAGCTACACCCCTGTGGGGGGGTCCGTCTGGGTGGAGCCTGGGCTGGGGCCTGCTGGCCTCTGGCTGGCACCTCCCCAGACACAGAGCCGGAGGGTGCAGCAGGCAAGGTGTCAGCCTGGCAGATCATTTCTCTGCACGAGGATCAAAGGCCCCTCTTCCTGGATAGGCTCACGCTGTTCCCCAAAGAGGCTCCATCTGGGCCAGAATCACGAGTCTGGGCCGCCTCTGTTTGGTGGGCCTGGACTCCCCAGAGTGCCCAGTGGGCCGACCTGGCTTTGTGATGGAGTAAGAAGCCCCGTTCTTGGGCCAACCTTGTCTTAAGTATTCAGCAGGGGTCTCCCGTGTGGCTAGCTTTGGGTGTGCTCTTCCCTAAGGAGCCCACGGTTGTTTCCGGGAAGGAGGCCTCAAGGTCGCCGCTCCGCAGATGCTGCTGTCCAAGCATCGCTTGCCTTCTTCCCTCCCTCTCTCCCTGCCTCCGCCCCCCACCGCCTTGGGTGGACAAGCGACAAGTTTAACTTCACACCCTGCTGGTCGGCGGCCTAGCGAAGGCGGAGGAGCAGCGACCTCCCCCTCTCCCGCCTCCATCTGGGACTGTGGCAAGAGCCGGGAGGAAGTGGGAGGAACGGGGAAGGACCCGCAGGAGAATCACCCACGTGAAGGGGCAGGAACCCCTGGGGGCATCCATGGGACCCTCAAACTTCCGTTCTTTTGAGACAGATCCAAGAATCAGAGGCAAGTCTGCCCAGCAAGGGATGGGGACAAGCAGGAGCCCCCAGGCCGGGGCCACCCTCCCGCAGGCTCCTGGAGTCAGCATGCCGGTGCCCTGCGGCCGGACGGCCCTTCTGCTCCTGCTGGCGCTGCAGGGTGGTGAGTAGCTGCCCCAGGTCTGCAATGCGGGGGGGGGGATCCTCTTCACCCGCAAAGTGGGGCTGGGGCCGAGCTGGCCTTGTGGGCTCCGGGACACGGCTGGAGTCCACGAACCCAGAATCTCTGGCCTCTGTCTGCTGGAAGCCGATCGAAGTCACATGTAGCTCTCCCTCCCGTAGCCAGAACCCATCAGACCAGAGCTCCGCGAGCCAGGGGTGGCCGTGCGGGTCTGCGGTGAGACTGGGCAGGTGCGGGACTTCGTCTTTCCTTTCTGCCTTGGCTGGCTCCCGGCCCTCAGAGGGAGGAAGGAAGTCCTGCCTTTGGTCTAACCTCAGTTTCTCCTTATGTAACGACTTTCCTTGGAGATGGTTTCCAATAGTCACTGGATCCTTAGCAGGCACTGACGTTTCCCAGGGTTGGGGGAGGGGAGAGAGAGACAAAAGGAGCCAAAGCCATGGGAGGCAGTCCCTGGAGGACCAGGAGATGCTGCAGTCACAGGGAGAGACGTTGGAGCCCGGAGCTGGGAAAGCCAGGACTCCGACTGCAGGGCGCTGCCCAGGGCTAAGAGATCCAGGAGACCTTCCAGGAGGAGGAGGCCACAAGGAGGCAGGATGCAGCCAGGGCTTGCACAGAGGCTGGCCCAGGGGCAGGGGCAGGGTGAGAACTCAGCTGCTCACTCTGCTGACTCATAGGCATTTTTTCTGGTTTTTACCAAAAGACCCAGCGCCTCAAATAGCTCCTTCAGGAAACACATGTCAGGAGTTCATTTTCCCCTTTTGAGTGGCAAGCATCACCCGCCGTGGCTCAACACCTCCTTGCAGGGAGCATGTAGCAAGCCCCTGCTGCATATTGGGCCCTGAGCATCATCTCATTCCCTTCTCCCAACGGCCCTGCGAGGTCCACGTTGCAATGAGGCCCGGCCTTTAGTGGAAACCGAGGCTCAAAGCGGATAAAGAGCAGGTCCACGGGCACACAGCCGGGCGGTGGCGGAGCTGGGACTGGTTCCTGACTCTCACGGAGAGTTTCAGTCCATTTGTGCTGCTATAACAAACACCTGCGACCGGGCACTTTATAAATAACAGAAATGTATTCCGCACAGTTCTGGGGGCTGGGAAGTCCAAAATCAAGGTACCAGCAGTTTCGGTGTCTGGTGAGGGCCATGTCTCTGCTTCCAAGGTGGCACTTTGAACGCTGTGTCCTCACCTGCAGAAGGGACAGAGGGGCAAAAAGGGGCCAAACGCTGGTTCCCTCCAGCCCTTTCGTAAGGCCACTATCCATTTACACAGGCTCTGCCCTCATGCCTTAGTCACCTCCCGCGGGCCCCACCGCTTAACATCATCACGCTGGCGATTAAGTTTCGACATGTGGGTTCGGGGGACACACACATTCAAACCGCAGCACGGTCCTAGCCACCACGCTCTGCTGCTACTTAGCGGGTGACCGCCGCGTGCAGGTCGTGCGGGCGCACGGGTGTCATCCCATCCCAAACCCGCAGCAGCCTCTGGGGGGCGCCGACATCTCCAGCTCACAAATAGGGAGCGGAGGCTGTTTTGAGCCACCTCTCTGTGGTCACAGGGCTGGGAAACGGCACTGCCACTTTGAGTGTCCCTCACGGCTTTCCGCGTGTTTTAATAGCCCCCGGGCGTGGGGTGGCCAGGGCGCCGACTGGCTTCGTCACTCCCTCTGGTCCCTGAAGCCATTTCAGGGGCTGCTGTTCCCCCCCCATTGTTTCATCCCAAGTTTGGGGACAAACGTTTGAGCCTCCACGGTCCCGGAGCCTGAGGGAGAACAACCAGGGGCAAACTCAGAGAAGACACAGCTGTCTGGAGGCTTCTGCAGCCCTGGGTTTAGATTCTGCCAAAATCAGTCCTCTTTCTCCATAAAGTTCTTGGACCAGCCCCTCTGTGTCCTGCTGACAGGTCCCGTGTGCCTCCCTGAGGAAAGCCCCCTCCTAGAGCAAAATTCTTTTCCGCGACTCAGACCCCTTGGTAGTGGCTGCCTGGAGGACCTTGTTGAGAAGGGTCCTGCGGCTGCCCCTGGGGGAGAGAGTGCTGTGATCGATTAGCAACGTCTGCCCCTGGGGGAGAGAGTGCTGTGATCGATTAGCAATGTCTGCCACGTGTGCGGATCGCTAGCTCGGACTAGGTTCTGCCTTCCCTGGCTGCGAGTCTCAGTGACCCAGACCCAGACAGACAAGGGGTGTGGTCTTGTCTTGGAGCCTCAGTGTACTCATCTCTGCAATGGGGTGGGAGTGGATTAAAGTACATTTCCAGCAACAAAGTCCTTGGCTTCCAATCCAGGTTCTGACTATAGTGAGACCTGGGAGGGAACATGCCACCGCCTCACAGCTCTTCATTAGACAAGGAAAAACAGGAAGAGCCACTGAAAATGAATCCACTTCAAAAGAGGAACAAGTTTTTTCATAAATAGCGAGGGAAAAATAGTGCATTGGTAGTTGATTTGACAAAACAAAACTACAAATCGTGAAGTTTATTTTGATTATGATTGTGCCTATATTTTAGAACACAGTGAAACAATGAATGTTTGCAGAGTGGGAAGGTATTAAATCTTCCAACAAAATTGTCACTTCTTGGTGGCGGTGGTGGTGGTGTCATTTTGGTCGTAGGATAATACAGACATTTTTTGCAAAAGTATTCCGGGGCTTCTCAGTTTTCTCACGTTTTCCTACCCCGTGAAGCCTTCCTGCATCTCTGAGGGTCCACGTCCTGTGGGACCAACGGCCGCAGAGCCGAGGACTTCGAGGTGTTTTCAGCACCGCTGACCCCGTGAGGTCCTGACCCTCTCGGGGTGCGCGGGTTTGTGCTGGCTCAGTCGATCCCGCGTCTGGGACATCCAGGACGTGCCATTCTGAGTGGGAGCCCGGCAGGAGAGACACCGGCCTGGTGGCTGGGCGTGGGGCTCGGAGTTGGGGTGCTGAGGTGGGGACCAGCTCAGTTTACTGTAGTTCACGTTGGGGGGTCTTGTCTGCACAGCCAGCCTGGAAGCTTTGGGGCCCAAACAAGCAGTTCCCCGGTGGTGAGGACCCCCGTGCCCCAGGCCTACATCTTAGTGGCCCCCGAGTCCCCGTGTTCACCCTGGCCCTGAGACCCCTGTCCCCCATTCACCATCCAGCCCTTGAGGGGGGAGGGGGAGCCCTGCAGTCCCCGGCCAGCCCCCCACCAAGGCCCCTCTCCCCCCAGGCTGGGGCTGCCCACACCTCGCCTGCTACACCGATTACCTCCAGACGGTCACCTGCGTCCTGGAGATGTGGACCCTCCACCCCAGCACCCTCACGCTTGCCTGGTAAGTGGCCGGGCCTCGCCAGCCCTGGGGACACCACTCAGGGTGCCCGGAGGGCTGGGCTGGGGCAGGACTGCAGGAGACCGCAGGCTGAGTTGGACCTACTGTGTACCTGGCCACTAGTTTGGTGATGGCAGGAGTAGCTGCGCCTTCCTGCCTCAGCCATTCCACCCCCAGGAAGACGCTGTGAGCTGGGGAACACTGTGCCCGCCTTACAGATGACCACTCGGGGCTCACAGGACTTGCCTGAGCACATGGTCAGGCGGCCACAGGGCTGCTCTGTCCATCTTCAAAAGGTCACTCTCTCATCCACACAGACCTGACCGTGGTTTTAAGACCCCGGGGTGGCCCACACCTGGCGTGATGTTTGAAGTACGTAGCAGATGCCAGGCCTCCTGCTAGGGGAGGTCACGTGAACGATCACTTCCAACTCTCACAGTCACTACTCCCATTTTACAGATGAGGACAGAGGTTCAGAGAGGTTAAGCAACTTGTCCAAGGTCACACAGCCAGTGAATGGTGGAGCTGGGATTCGAACTCAGGCGGCCCGACTCCAAGATCCATGAGTCCTTTTTAGTCCACGCATAGTTCAGGACAAGGAAGCGCTGCCTTTCGTTCTGTTATCCGTCACCTCACTCATTCATTCAAAACACATTTAAGTTCCGGCCAGATGCCGTTGCAGGCGCTGGGGACTCACCAGGGCTTGAGACTGACAAGGGCCCGGATGTCTTGGGGCCGACGTGCCACAGTGGGGCAGTGGCTGGGGGAGACGGACGGCAAACACAAAATGGCATGCGGGACACTTTCTGATACCGAGCGCTGTAAAGCATAGGACACTGGACCTCAGGAAGTGACGTGGCCGAGGGTCTATTTCAGCCCAGGTGGACAGGGCAGGAGAGGGTGTTCCAGGCAGAGGGCACCGCACGTGCAAAGGCCCCGAGGGGCACGAGCTGGTGAGTGTGCAGGACAGAGAGGAGGGCGGTGTGGCCGGAGCGGAGCCAGCCAGGGTGAGGGAGAATGACAAGCAGAGAAGCCCAGGGGTAGGCAGGGGCCAGATTTCATTGTGAAGGAGGAGAGAAGCTACTGGAAGCTTTTAGGCAGGAGATGACAGGGACTTTTTAAAGATCCCCCTGGCTGGGGACAGATTTCAGGGACGGCAGGGACACCTCCAGGCAGACACTGCAGCGGTCCAGACTGGAGAACTGGAGAGTGCTTATTCAGCAGAGGTTACTTCCGAAGTCCCGCTGCAGCAAATTTAGCAGAGAACTCAGTCCACACATCTCTGCTGGCCCTGGAGGCTGGTCGTGTTCGGAACCTGAACGTGTAGGTAAATGCCTGGTGAACTCCTACACATACTTCAACACCTGTCATTTTTGTCCAGCGGGAGTTAAAAACCCAGAGCATTTCCCCAGTTCCCCAACCTCTCCCACCCCCGGCTTCCCTGGAAGTTCACGCAGCGCAGGGCATGAGCTGCGTTTCGCTCTCATCTCAGCGCTCGGCACAGGCTCCAAGCAGGCACTCCGTGGATATTGGCCACAGTGCTCAGCCCCCTCCTGTAGGACAGCGATCCGGTGGCTGGAATTGACAGGAACAGATGTAGACTTGGTCCAGGCAAGAATGGCCCAAATTTCCGAAGTTCAGAGCTGCTGCCCTAAATGAGGCAGTGAGTTCCTGGTCCCTTGGAGGTATGCAAGAAGAGCCTGGACACAATCCATCAGAGATGGTGCAGGGGAGGGGACACCTTCCCCAGGAAAGGGTTGGTCGGACCAGGTGACCCCCAGCCCCACCTCAAATCCCTCCCAGCCCTGAGATCCTGGGCTTCTGCCCTGGCCAAGCACTGGTGCCCCTGCCTCCAGCCGTGACCAGCTGCTCTGTCCTTAAAGGCAAGACCAGTATGGAGAACTGGGGGACGAGGTCACCTCCTGCAGCCTCCACAGGTCCACCCACAACACCACGCACGCTAAGTACACATGCCACATGGATGTGTTCCGCCTCATGGCCGACGACATTTTCAGCGTCAACATGACAGACCAGTCTGGCAACCACTCCCAGGAGTGCGGCAACTTCATCCTGGCTGAGAGCAGTGAGTACCCTTTGGGCCCCAGGCTGAGGGAAACCCCGGTGGGGGCTGAGCCCCTGCCCTCTGGGCACTCCTTGCCCTCTTCTGTATTTCACCATTCTGCTTTTTAGATGTACTACTTTTTACTAAGGTGTGATGGGTTGATATTAGGTTCTGGCCTTTACCACAAAGAGAGGCAGCAGAGGTATGGGAAACAGTTGGCCTGGGACCAAGGACTGCCAGGCTTCTGTTCCAGCTCAGCCCCTGCCTGTCTGTGTGACTTTGGACAAGGCACACCTACGTCTTGGACTGTTTCCCCATTTGTACAGTGGACGCCCTTTCAACCCTGACGCTCTGGGATTCTGTCCCCATGAGGAGGCAAGCAGAGGACACCGAGTCACAAGAAAAAACCTCCGGAGTTTCCTCCCTTCCTTAGCTCCAGGGAGCAGACTGGAGAGGGGGGTCGGGGGCAGGGCACCTGGCTGGTGGAAGCAGCTGTATCTGCGGGTCTGGGACCACAGAGGGCACAGGAGGAGGCTTGCAGCTGCCACTGCCCCTTGCGGGGCGGCCCCAAGTAGCATTTCCCTCCCTCCCTGCCAGGGTCTGAGACCAGCTGGGCCAGCTGGGGCAGGAAGTGATTTTCTGACCGCCACCCCCACCCCACCCGGGCCTGTCCCCCTGCTGGGCCCTGGGCCTCTTTGGGCTGAGCAGCCTCCTCCTCGGCCAGGGTTACGCAAACATCTCCCGGTGTCCACAGGGAGGCTCTTGGTCACCCAGTGTCTCCCCGTGTGGGTTCTCACCGCCGAGCCCAGGCCTCCCCCTGCCCTGGGGAAGAGGGAAGAGGAGTTAGGGACTATTTGGGTCATAAAGGTCCCATCTCTGAAATAGCAACGGCAGCCATCCAGCGTTCCAGAATCCCATTTCCGGCATTCCAGAAAACGCGCCCCTTCTCCCACCCGGGCCACGGGGACAGCCCGCAGTGCAAGTTTCACAGCCGGACGCAGCTTCGGAGCTCCGTGTTGGAAGCCCCGAAAGGCTCGTTTGTTAATTTGACAAATATTTACTGAGGGCGCACCAGGCTCTGTTCCGGGAGCCGTGGGCACAGACGGGGCCGGGACCACAAACCCTCTGCCCCGAGACGCCGGCGCCCAGAGCAGGGCCGGGTGGTAGACAGACGGCAGAGGCAAGGAAGGGTGCAGGACAGCGGACGAGGTGGTTCAGAGGGCAGAGGCCACCATCCTTCTTACGCTGCCAGGACACTTGTCGCGTGGTCCCCCTGAAGTTGCCGCCGGCTGCTCTTCAGCTGGGTCCCCGAGCATGTGAAGCCCCGTGACAGGGGACCTGGCACCATTTCACAGCGAGGAAATTGAGGCACAAGACGTTCTGCGCAAGTTCATAAGACAAAATTGGGCTGAAGCAAGACTGGAGTGCTGGCTTTGACCTTGGACTCGGGGACGCCCTGGAGGCCTGGGGTTGTGGCCCAGAGCTCGGCCCCTGCACTTGCTAGACAGTGTCCAAAAGATGAGGACAGTTAAACCCAAGTCCCGGGGCCACGGAAGGTGTCACCCTGCAGGACAGGCGCTAAGGAACTGGCAGCCTTGGCCGGCCGCTCCTAGCCTGGGGGCACCCCATTTTCCCACGGTCCCCCAGCCTGCTTCACCCCTTTCTGTCTTGCCGCCTCTGAGTCTGCAGCCCTGAGCTAATCTAAACCTCTCATCTCTCGTTGAACAAATGGAGGCCCAGGGGCAGGGAGCGCTTGCCCAGAGTCACTCAGGGTTGCTAACCCGATCTCACAAATGATGGGTCAGGCTTGGCGTGGGGGGCACATCTTCCCGTCACCAAATCCCCCCATCTGCAGCAACATCTCGTCCTGTTTTATCTTTCCGGGTTTTTCCACCTAGTCAAGCCGGCTCCCCCTTTCAACGTGACCGTGGCCTTCTCGGAACGTTATAACGTGTCCTGGCGCTCCGATTACGAAGACCCTGCTTTCTACGCGCTCAAGGGCAAGCTGCAGTACGAGCTGCAGTACAGGAACCGGGGCGACCCCTGGGCTCTGGTGAGGAGGGCAGAGGGTCCCAGCTCTGGGCCTGGGGAGCGCGAGGGCGTCCGGGCGGGAGGGGGGAGTCCGAGGGACAGGCGAGCCTCGTCCTTCATGGCCAAGGCCAGAAACCGGGATAGGCCGAGGACGTGCGCGCTCCCTGCGGCACCTCTCCTGCGCCCGCCCCACTTCTCCCTGGGGTAGGAGACCCCTTATCCATCTCTCCTGTTGTCCCTGTCTCCTGCTGTGTCAGCATGCTGGGAAGGAAGGGACCATCCCGAGTCTAGAACAGTCACAGCGGAGGAAGCTTCAGAAATGAAGCAACTGGGAACCTTCCCACTTGCTCAGTCTGGCCATGGCTGGAGAGTTCCAGAAACATGAATAATTAAGAAGGCCCAGTGTTAGAGGGGCCATTGTTTCAGTTGTGGAGACTTCGAGAGGTGTCCTTCCAGCCCACTATTTAGAAGTCATGGCTGAAGAGTTCTAGAATTATCTGTCCTTTAGAATGCTCCCAGCTGGATATTTTCATACCTGCCGTAGTTTAGAATGTCCCCAGTGGGAGACTTCCAGAGGTGCCCATCGCCAAGACGCCTGCAGTGGAAGACTCCCAGAAATGCCCACTATTGGGAATGTCAGCATGTCAGCGGAGATTCCTGTAGTGTCCTTTGTCCGGAATGCTTCCAGACCGCTGCCTCTCCTGGGACGTCCCAGTCCCAGCAGGGAGGGTCTGGAGTGGGTGAGCTGGGATCTAAGAGAAAGAGAACGAGGGTGGTGTTGCAGGCAAGACCGAGGCAGGACTCAGTCAGCGCTGCCCACGCTCGAGGGGCCAGGGCTCGGACGTGGCCCGATTCTGGTGGGAGAGGAGGAGACAGCCCCTTTGACGGGGGCTGGAAACGGGGCGGTTCTGCCGGAGGCAGGGGCCGGCCTGGTTGAAGGCGACCCCAGGCACCTTTCCCCTGTGCTGGCAGAGTCCGAGGAGAAAGCTGATCTCGGTGGACTCGAGAAGTGTCTCCCTCCTCCCGTTGGAGTTCCGCAAAGCCTCGAGCTATGAGCTGCAGGTGCGGGCAGGGCCCCGGCCCGGCTCCTCCTTCCAGGGGACCTGGAGCGAGTGGAGTGACCCAGTCATCTTTCAGACCCAGCCAGAGGGTAGGTGTGAAGCTGGTGTGGACACCCCACTCCTGCTACCGAATCTTGTCTCAGTCCAGCCACTCTAAGCCCTGCGCTTTCTGGCACGCTGGGAGGTGTCCATTCCGTTGCCCATCCCCAGCTGTAGCCATTCGACATTTCTGGAACTCCTGCTGGCCAGTCCCCGCATTGGGTGCTGGCTGCTGCTTCTGTCAGGCATTTGATCCTCCTAATTCTGAAGCGGGAATCATTACGCCCATTTTGCAGACGAGGAAACCAAGGCTCAGAGAGATGACGTTACTTGCCTGGGGTGGGGGCTGAGAGCAGGATTTGCACCCAGATCCATTGCACTTCAAGGCTCTAGCAGCCTCCCCACCCCTTCTGCTCCACCCCAGACCCATTTCCTGCCACAGGGTGCCACGTGGCCTCAGGAAGGGTTGGTGCCATTTAACCCTTTATTTGCTTCCTGCCCAGAGTCCAAGGAGGCCTGGGACCCTCACCTGCTGCTCCTCCTCCTCCTGCTTGTCGTGGTCTGCAGCCTTGTCGGCTGGAGCCTGAAGTCCCGCCCGTCCTGGAGGTGAGGCCAGGACATCGGGGAGGCAGGGAGGTGGTTGGTCTGGGCCACGGCCCCTCTACGACCCACCCCGGGTCGAGGGACACACCTGTCGTCATGGCAGCGATGACAATGATGGTGATATAACCAGCTCGCTGAAGTTACCTTGCACTTGTGTGTGTGACACATCACAGTTACCCCATTTTACAAGTGGGGAGACCGAGGCACAGAGCAGCCAAGGAACTTGCCCAAAGTCACGCAGCTCTGGAGTGGAGGAGGCGGGATTGAAGCCCTGTCCTCTTAAACAGGGCTCTTCGCTGTGATTTCGTCCAGTGAATTTAAAGCTATGAGGTCCGAGGGGCACCGGGGCCCAGTGGGTGGGGTGGAGGGGCTGGGGTGACAGCCACACACCGTCCCTGGCTGTCCACGAGGACGCAGAGGCTCAGAAGGGCAATGGCACTGGTCCGGCACGCAGTGGGCAGCCAAGCCCGCCACCTCGATGGGTCTTCAGGAACCTACAGGGAGACTCGCTGCTCCCACTTTACAGATGTGGAGACTGAGCCCCGGGAGGGAAGGGAGGTGCCGAGCTGGGGAGGCTGAGTGGACAGCCGCTTCCCTCTGCGTGCTGTTGGGGCCTCACCTGTCTCTGCACCCCCAGGTTGTGGGAGAAGGTGTGGCCGGTGCCCAGCCCAGAGCAGTTCTTCCAGGCCCTGTACGACGGCCACAGAGGGGACTTCAAGGTGAGTGTGACGAGCCCCTCTGAGCCCCTTCTCTTGGAGCCCGGCTCCACCCTCGCCCCAGGGCCCCAGCTCACCCTGCAGGCCCAGAGCACCAGGTCCCAGCCAGGCCTCAAGTCAAGCCTCAGTTTCCCCATCTGTAAAGTGCAGTCACTCCCACGGTGTAGAACTGGCGTAAGAATTAACCAAGATCAGGCAGCGTTGCCCAGCCCAGGGAGCCAAACGAGGCGTGAGCCTGGTGGCTCCGTGAGTCACACATCGGCCCCCAGGTCCTTTCTTAGGTGCCCTTGACCCAGGGCGGAGAGGGAGCGGGTTCTGGGAGGGGTCCGGCCCCGCCTGCACGACAGAGGGAGGGGCCCGCAGAGAGGACGTGGTGGGGGGAGGGGCGGCCCCACCCGGTCGAGCCCAGCCTGGAAGTCAGGCGGCGCCACCCCAAGCGCGCACTGGCACCGCTGTCTGCCTGGCGCTGCGCTGGGCGCCCTCCCTCCTCTCAGCCTCACAGCGGTCCCTGCAGGGTGGATCTCCGCCGTCCCCGGGGTATCCATGAGGAGACCCAGGCTCGGAGAGCGGCAGCCACTTAAGCGGGGCAGGGGAGGAGCCTGGGCTCCAACCCACATGCGACTCGCCCTTTCCTCTCCCCTAAAACTCCAATATCACATTTATTTTGTGATTTTACCAGTACATCTGTGACACTTGCCACGTACCAGGCGCTGTGCTAGGAGCTTCAAAAACGTTAACGCATTTAACCCCCACAACAGCCCTGTGGGTGGGTACTACTGTTAGGTCTATTTTACAGATGAGGAAACTGAAGCCCAGAGAGGGTAAGTCACTGGCTCAAGGGCACACAGCTTAGAAGTGACTTCAAATCAGTGAGTTCACATCATGGTTCTAAGATGAGTTTTCTGAGGACGATCAGGTCAAAACTGGGAGATTTCCATCCTCGGGGATTTTCTCTGCCGATGGGATGGAGATTCCTGTGTCAGCAGTGGGACTCCCGGCAAGGGAGGGGAGGAGGGTCCTCAAAGCTTAAGGGCCACTGCCTCGGCCAGCGTCACCCGCAGCCTTTGCCTACAGAGTGCACGAAGGCCTCTCCAAGTGGCTTTTCCTCGATTCACTCCGCTCATTCGTTTAGTGAATAAACATTTACTGAGCACCTACTGCGTGCCGGGCACTGAGGACACAGCTGTGGACTGAAGACATGGGGCTTCCGCCCTGTCTGAGTGTCGGTCTGGGACACATAAACAGGGGAATGCTGGGTTTCCAGAAATTTCAAGGAGGCAGTAAGGCAGGGGATGGCGTAGGGGCTCTGTCACTCAGACCTCAGGCCCTCCTGCCCCCATGTCCCCTAGACTGGGGAATCTTGTCCCCTGCCCAGGCCATGGGACCACCGCTTGTCTGAGTGGGCAGGCTACGGAGGCAGCAGCAGCTCCTTGCTACAGGCGGGGAAACTGAGGCTGGGAGTGGGGCGAGGACAGTGGCAGGGACCCCACTGGACAGGGGTGCATCGTGGCTCTCGTTCCTCTCTGCCTTTCTCTGTCTTGCTGTGTCTTTGTCTGTCTCTGTGTCTGTCTCTTTATACCCTCACCCCACCCTTCCCCTGACTCTCTTTTGCTCCTCACAGAAATGGGTGGGCGCACCTTTCACTGCCTCGAGCCTGGAGCTGGGACCCTGGAGCCCAGGGGCACCCTCGCCCCTGGAGGTGTGTAACTGCCGCCCGTCACGCAGCCCGGCCAAGGGGCCGGGGCCCGCCGAGCTGCCGGAGCTGGCAGACCTGCTGGAACCCGACGGCGTGCCTGAGCCCAGCTGCTGGGGCCCCCCGCCCTCCGCGGCCCGCAGCCCCAGTGGCTTAGCCTGCGGCGAGGAGAGGGACCGGCCCTATGGCCTGGTGTCCGTGTCCATTGACACAGTGACCGTGGCGGACGCAGAGGGGCCCGGCTCCTGGCCCTGCAGCTGTGGGGACGACGGCTACCCGGCCCTGGACCTGGACGATGGGCTGGAGCCGGGCCCAGGCCTGGAGGGCCCACTCTTGGTCACAGGGACCACTGTGCTCTCCTGCGGCTGCGTCTCGACTGGTGGCCCCGGGCTGGCAGGGACCATGGGCAGCCTCCTGGACAGGCTAAGGCTGCCCCTGGCAGACGAGGACGGCTGGGCCATCGGGCCGCCCTGGGGTGACAGGCCGCCCGGAGAGGTCTCGGAGAGCGAGGCGGGCTCGCCCCCAGTCGGCCTGGACATGGACACGTTTGACAGCGGCTTTGCGGGCTCCGACTGTGGCAGCCCTGTGGAGTGTGACTTTGCCAGCCCCACGGACGAAGGGCCCCCCAGGAGCTACCTCCGCCAGTGGGTGATCATGGCCCCCCCAGTGTCAGGACCTGGGTCTCAGGCCAGCTAACGAGGCTGACCGGCCGTCCAGAGCTGGCCGAGCCACTGGGCCCTGAGCCAGAGACACCGTCCCCTGGCCTGTGATGTGAAGAGACCTGCAGCCTTTGGTCTCCCTCATGGGCATCTGGGCCTGGTGTTTACAGCGTGTGTGCGCGCATGTGCATGTGTGTGTACATGAGTGCGCATGTGTGTGCACGCACATGTGTGTGTGTGGCTCAGGTGCTCGCTGGCGTGTCCATGTGTGTGCATTGCGTGTGCTCACAGACGCGAGCACGCCCATGGCACGCCATGTCTTTGCCTGCACACGTGTGTCTGAGCCTGTGGAGCTCACAAGTGTGAGCAGCGGGTGTGCCCCTGGTACACAGATGACAGACTCTTTCCCTTCCAGGGCTGCCCCCGGGGCCTCCTGGGATCACCGGGCCCAGCCCTCCAGGTCCTGCTCCAGGAGCCCCAAGAAGTCCACATTGTTCCTTATTCCCTCCCAGCAGCCAGGGGAAGGGGACGGAGTGTGCCCACAGTGACCCTGGGGGTGGGCAGAATTGGGGGACTCACGGATGCAGGTCTGAATCCCAACTCTGACGCCTCCTGGCTGTGCTCCCTGGGGCAGGTCACTTCCCCTCTCTGAGCTAGAGTTTCCTTGTCTGGACAATGGGGATGGCAAGGCCTGCCGTGGGGGGAATGAGCCAGGTCACCCCCGTACCGTGTGCGGCCCAGAACGGACCCTCCGTAAACGTCAGCTTCCTTCCTTCTGCGGCCAGGACCCGGCTTGCGCAGGAGGCAGGCGGGGGTGAGAAAACCAGCCAACGGAGGCTGTCGGCGGGGTTGTCCCGCCCTGCAGAGGGGCGCTAGGGGGTTTCCAGGCTTAAAATCAATCAGTCTTGTCTCTTAGAAACAGTCCCGCACCAACCAAGACTTCTTTTCCTGGCTTCTGCTGCCCATTAAAAAAAACCACCTCCCTCCAAGCACCCAAGAACTATTCATTGAGCGCAAAGCACTTGCCAGGCGCACGGCCCCGTGGCCCCCCCGGGGCACTCGTGGCGGGGCAGAGGAGGAGCGACGGGGATGGTGAGGTTGCTCCCGGCTCCACACGTCACCCCTGCTCACTCCTGCACTGACTCGTTCGTCCTGGGGAGTCGGGGGGAGGTCACCTTGCTTGTCAATGATTTCTCAGAAAACCTGTTGAAATGTGAATCCAGAAACTAATAGAATACTTCTTAGCACAGTTTTGAAGGCACCTCACCGGACATCAGTTTAGCACAGAAGCCGGATCTAGGTGTTGTATAAAACTCATGATTTTTTTTTTTGAAAGAAAATACATCGTTTTCCCTCCTCAGAGGTGGCCTGGCTTTCTCAAGACCAAGCAGGGCTGAGGCAGCAGAGAGTGTGATTCAGCTCAGGAGCCGTGAGGGGAAGCCCCCACCCAGGCCTGGGCCCACCCGGGCCCCATCGCTGCCCCAGGGCCCAGGCCGCAGGGCTCCGCCTGAAGGAAACAGCTCTGGCTGGTCTCTGCTTTGGGAGCGGGGCTGGATAGAAGTCACCAGAAGTCAGTCCTGCCGCAAGCTTCTCCGTGACTCATCTGTAAAATGGAGTGGTCTGGAGAGGTCGCTGAATGCTTGAGAGTCCTTGGTGGTGCCTGGCATGAGGCTGGAAAGTTCTAGAACACTGATGGTTTGCATACTGGGACAATGAATTTGGCGCCAGGGTGTGCAAGACTCAGACGGGAGCTTGCGTAGGAAACCACAGCTCCTGCACGGGTGAGCAGACCTCACCGTCCCCCGCCACCCAGCACCCTGGAGACTCTAGGGACAAGGTGTGCTGTGGTTTTCACACCCTCTTGCGGCCGACGGGTTCCAAGTGCCACCTGAGCCGCGGCTCTCCGGGGAACAGCTCAGCTCTCCTGCACACGGAGCTCAGCGGGGTGTGGGGGAGGGTGCAGCCGAGACTGACTGAGGCCGGGCCTGGGGCAGAAAAGGCTCCTCCAAATGCCGCCTTTGAAGGGGACTCAGCTAAAACATGAGTGCAACAAGTTGGAGCCAAGAGCCGGCCCCCCAGAGGGTGGATTAGCAGGCAGGTGGGGGAGGGCTGCGTGGACGGATGGAAGGACGGCAAAAAGCTTAGAGGAAGAGCGGTTGGATGGACAGAGAGAAACCTGCTGGTGCAAAGACGCAGCGCGAACACGACTCCGCGAGGCTGGCAGCTGTGTCTGCCTTGTTCATTGTTTTAGTCCCAGCCTGGTACACAGTAGGCACTCAATAAAGCCTGACTCGTAGCGTTTGCTTATTTCTGTGGCGTAAATACTTCCATCGTGGCCACGTTCAAACTCCCAGCTTGACTCCAAACACAGAGCTGGGAAGAGACATGCACGGTGGGCTCTGCTGCTAGTGTGAGCCGGCCCCGGCGCGCTGCCATTGGGAGCCCAGAGGGGACATCACAGGGGGCTTCAGGGAGGAGGTGGTGTTTGTTGGACTTTGAAAAATGAAGAGGAGGTGTTGGGGGCACCAGCTATTCCAGGCAGAAGGAAGCGCTCGAGCAAAGGCCTGGAGGTGTGACCAAGGACCAAGGAGCAAGTGGGCAAGGTGGCTCCTTGTCCCCCAGCGTCCAGGCCAGAATTGCCAACGACCTTCTCTTAAGAGGAAGGAGGATTGATAGCAACACCCCCACCACGGAGGCCGCAGCCCGCTCCTTGCCACCTGCAGGGTCTGAGGGGACAGGGATCCATCTGACAGATGAAGTGAGTGCACAGAATGGCTGGTGACCTGCCTGAGGCCACACAGGATTAGTGCTCAGAGTCCAGACCTGAACTCTGGTTGCCTTGCTCTGCTGGAAGGGACCTAGATCAAGAGGTAAGAAACTTAGCAAACACCTGCGGGTGCCCTGTTGCTTTCGCCTGTACGGTGGCCTTGTGGGAGGGGCTGACCCCAGCTCTGAAAGTGGCGACATGACCCCAGCCTGGCCAACAGAGCATTCCATCCCCCCTGGCAACAGTGCAGTTCAGGGACAGACAGGCCACCCCAGCTGCCGATGCTCTCTTTCTGCTGGGCTCACTGAGCTGTAAGGAGGGCACCAGGAGGGGACAGCTTGCCAGAGATGAAGCCAACACACAAGAAAGCAGAGCTGAGAGATGCAGACATATTCCCATTGATATCTCTTAGGCTCCTGGATCCAGCCATGCCTGAAAGCACATCCCTCCTCTTGGACTTTTTAGGCACATGCATAAGGAAGTCATTATGCTATCTGCTAAATAGTTCCAGCTTTTGCCCTCCTGGCCCTTCGTGATCAACAAGGCCACGTGATGGACCGGCCAGTGCGCTGTGAGCAGGAGTAGCAAGGCTCACGTCTGGACAGAGCATCTTGCTGACGGCCGTAATGCCCCCTAGAGTGTTTTCCCGTCGGCCACGGCGGCCAGTGGTGGTTGCGAAGGCGACTGCTCCCTCGGCCTGGGCCCTCGTGAGGACACGCAGGCAGGAGCTCCCAGTTCCCCTGCGATGGGCGTGCACTGTGAGCAGGAAACCCACCCTCTGTTCCCGGCTGCTGCGACGAGGGATGTTTGTCACCACGGCACAACCCAGCCCATCCTGACGGAATCGACGAGCTGATACGTTTCTGTTTCTGGCTTAGGCTGGTTTGAGGTGCGTTTCTGTCACTTGCAGCAGAAAGAGTTCCGGCACTATGTCCCCATCACCCCGGCGGTGAGGATGCTCCTTCTGTCCGAGGAAGGGCCACATTCAAAGGGACCAGAGGCCCAGGCTCCAGCATTTCCCCTGAATGACCTAGAGCAAGTCGCCTGCTGTCTCTGAGCCTCAGTTTCCTCTCCGGTAAGGAGGGGCAGGAATCAGCCTGTCGGCTTGCTCTGGGGATGACAGAGAGGGTGGGGTCCGCCCCTCGCTAGATGTGGGTTTCCTTCGTTCTAGCGTCACCTAGAGCTGGGCTCGGGCAGCGGAGAGGAGGGCTCTGGCCCCACCTCTTCCTCGTCTCCTCCCAGAGAGTTCTGGAAGGTTTCCAGCCAGGTGCCACGAAGCTTGCATCGCTCTCTGCCAGGGTCTAGGGCACCCAGAACGCCGCTCCCCCGCCAGCAGTTCCTGCGAGTCGGCCTAGGGTGCCGTCCGGGCCTCCCAGACACTCTGACAAGGGCAGGAGGCTGAGGGAAGTGGAGGCCCAGGGACAGGCGGCGATTTGCCGAGTCCTCGCACGCCTCACTCCACGTCGTTCTCCCCTGGGCTCCCTGCTGGAAGGGGAGCCCCTTCCTCCCTCCTGCCCGGGAAGGCGGTTTGCTCCAGCCTGGTGGGGGGCAGCACAGCCCTCCCCAGCCCACGGAGCCCCAGACGCACGTTCAGGAACCAGGCAGGGGCTGTCCCTGGGGGACGGGGCAGTGGGCCTGCGCCCCTCCCGGGAGCCCATCTGTCAACAGAAACGGAGAAGCAGCGTGAACTCCCAGCAAGGAAGGAAACGGAGCCGGGCAGCTGCCATCGAGAAACAGCTGCACATTCGTGGGGAAGGAGAGCGGGAGTCAAGCCTGTGCTCAGGCGGCCCCTCCTCAGCGGGTCCTTGTTTAAAACGCAACACCCCACCCACCTGGCTCTGTCTCTCCCGCGCACTTGTCACTCTGTGCCAGGCGCCGTCCACCTTCCGTCACAGTCGCTGTCTGGCCCACGAGGGCAGGGGCTGATCGCGCTGCTACGTCCAGGCAGAGCAGGTGCTCAAAACTAGAGAGAGAGTGAATGAATGAATGAATGAATCAGTCAATGGCAGAGCAGGCACTGGCAAAGCAGTGGGCAGAGAGGAGGGACCCACCTGCCCCTGGACCTGGAAAGGCCACAGATTGGGACGTGAAGACGGAACAGGCAGCCTCCCGGTCAGAGTGTAAACCGCGCGAGAGCCCCTTCCCCATCGGTCAGACCGGGGAGCGACCACGGGTGGCTCCCATCCCTAGGACGACAAATGTGAAGGCTTTTCTTTCTAAAATTGATGTCCCCAGATAAGAAACCCTTACATTCTGCTCTTTTGGGGGCTCCCCTCCCCAAAGCAAACCCCATCACGGGAAGGTGGTGCTGTGGGGCACTGAGGCTGGCACTGGGGTGGAATGCCAGCAGGTGCACTTCGTAGCTTCCAGGCTTCTGGAAATTATTCTACCTCTGACGCCTTGGTCTCCTCATCCATGAAATGGGTACACCTATCAGACTTACTCTAGCAGTGGTGAGACCGGGAGCTCACCTGTGTAAAGTGCCCAGAGCAGCGTCTGGCACATTGCAAGTGCTCAGAACATGTTGTTGTTATTATTATATCATCAATTCTATGACAAGTCAAGTTTTATGACAGCAGTCCGCTTCTACCGGTCTCCCCCTCAAAGGTGAACAGACAGTGCCAGGCACACGGAGACCACGATGAGAGGCAGGAAACAAGGATGCGCGGGCCGCTGGCGCCACCTGCTGACGAGCTCTGGAACCGACAGTGCGGCTCAAGGCGGTGCCCGCGCATGCTCTGCTGTCCCTGGGGAAGGGGACACATGTGCATCAATCAAGCGCTCATACGGGGGACCCCAGACAATCGTCACAGCAGCCCTCTGCGGCAGGGACCGTAGGTGAGGAGGACAGAAGGTGAACTAGCAGGGTCTTTTGTAAGTCAGCCAGGGCCGACTTCTACCCTTGGGTGGGTGGACCGGCACTGGCCCAGTGCCGGGAGGTGGGATGGGGCTCCCATAAAGCAGGGAGATCACATGGCCACCCACAGGCAAACACACACATGGGTGCACGTACACACACAGATACACACACGACACACGTATGCACACGCACAGCTGGAAAACCCCGGAGGAAGAGTGTCAAGGCCCACAGGAAGGACGGTTGTCAGGGCTCGGAGGACAAGGCCATGCAGTCATTCGGCTGAGGCTGGGAGGACGGGCACACAGGAGGTGGCTGGTGGCAACAGGCTGAACAAGACGTGAGAAAAGCCTGGAGAAGGGACAGAGGCCGAGCCCAAGACGGCAGCCTGGGGGATGCCATGAAGCAGGGGAAGACGGGGAGGCCATCAGGAAAGAGCGCGGGCCGCGGGGACATCAGCCCGGGGAGACCCCTGCAGCTATGCAGGGAGCTCTCTGCACGCTGATGCGGGCGTGCAAGGGTGTCTCTGAGTGGCAGAGCGAGCTGCTCTCAGGGCACGTTCTATGTCGCATGGCGTCACAGGCCCGTGTTTCCCAGGGCTGCACAGACCGACGCGGATGTAACGCACAGACCTGGTCTGGGAGGGGCCCAAGGAGAGGGGCGGAGGCTGCAGCCAGACCTGTAGTGTGTCAAGTGTTTGCAAGAGGGTGGATTCACATACTGCTTATCTGAGGTGAGGAAAGAGAGTTAAGAGTGTGGAGGACGAGACGGCGGAGTGCAGGGAACCCGGGGACACAAAGCCCAGGGTGTCTGCGCCCATCTGGGCTGCACCCCCCACCCCCGAGTGAGAAATGACAGGTAGGGGTGACCTGGAACAAGCGCCTAGCACTGCTCCGGCGGCTGCAAAGGGGCGGTAGGCCCATTTTTGCCTCTTTGTGGGCTTTATTTGGTAGTCAGTACTCAACGCTTTTCTGCTACATTTGCATTCCTCACGGGCTGGGCACACGCTCTTCAGTTTCCCACAGTCGCCGCCACTCCCTAGCACGACCCGAGGCCGCTCCGGCCTCTCATTTGTTACCTGCCTGGTGCCGGAAGGCAGCTCAGCTCACACCTTCTAGTCGACCCTGCGGCTTCTGGAGACCTTTGTGCAGAGCTGGGAAGGGCAGAGATGCCTGGAGGGGTGGACGGCGGGCGGGTTTCTGATGGCGGAGGGAGAGAAGGAACGGGCCATCCTCGGGCAGAATGGCCGTGGGGATGCGCAGTGGCCCTCTCAGAAGCCCAGCCTCTCTGCCTGAGGTCCCCTCCACTGTGTCCCGTCTCCGACAGGTGCCCACACTGTCCCTCATCTAGGGGCACAGGGAAGGAAACAGACTTGCCGAACCCTACCGTGTGCTGGCACTTGGTGCTCTCCAGCTCACCCGACGCCCCCTCCAGGGAGATACTTACTCTATCCCCAACTTTTCAGATGCGAAAATAAGGCTCTGGATGTGAACGTCAAGGTCAGTATTTTAAGACACATTTGCTGGACTCCCAAACCTAGCTTCCTCCCACCACGTGGCGCATTCCCAGGTTAACATTGGTACAGTGTTTCTGTTTACAGAGCAGATCACATTCGTTATTCTACTTGATCGCCTCGATAAATCCCCCCAAAATACTACATTTTTTTACACTTGAGTGAAAATGAAAAAAGAAGAAAAAAACCGATGCTGAGACTTGCCCAGCCTTGGCTTCTCCCCCAGGACTGCGACCCCCAAGCCGTCTCTGTCCCTCCTCACCCAGGGCCTGGTCCCGGGCAGGGGAGGACGCAGGCACAGGTGGGAAGTTGTCCGGGTCGGGGGCCATAAGGTCCAAAGTCCCCCAGAGGGGCTGCAGGTGGGTGTGAGACACATCCCGTCTGCAGGGAGCAGCCTCTACTCAGCGCTTCCGACTATCACATGTAGGAAGGTAAGTCCACTGTTGCTGGAACTTTCCATTTTTCCAAGAGAAGATAGAAATCTGAATTTTTTTTAAAAAGGTGAAACTTCCAATTTTTTTAAATGTCGGCAAGTAACTGAAAAAGAAATGTAAACAGTGGTGCTGAAGAGAACATCAAGGGGCCTCGTCCGTCCCGCAGGCCTGTGACTTGCGTGACCTGCTGACAGCACCGCGGTGCTGAGCCCGCCGTGGGCCTGCGCTGGGCTGGGAGCTACCGGACACACGTGGGTGAGCTGCTCTGGGCAGGGACAGGCCTGTCGCCAGCTGGGGAGGAAGGAGGGCTTTTGAGGCCGAGGGGGCAGGCGAGGGGGCTGCCCGAGTCCTTCTCAGCCCCAAGGACAGCCGTCCCGCCCGCTTGCTGAAGCCAGGCCTGGGGTCACAGCACCGGCATCGCCCCTCGTCCCTGGGGACGCCATTCCTGGATGTTGCACAGCTGGAAGCAGATTGTCCCCCAGAAAATCAACAATTCTTTAGGACACACAAAACTAAATGCATTTGCTACACTTTAATTACAAAATAAATACATGCCAGAGGGACTTTTTTTTTCTTTTAATGAGGAAAAAGAACAAATACAAAACAAACAAAACCAAATCCTACAGGGACTCCTCATGTCTGGGGCCAGCAGGAAATCGCCGGCCAGGCGGAGAAAGCCGGGCACCCAGCCCAGCGGGCCTGCCAGGTGACCTGCGAGGCCAGAAAAGGGACCCCAGCTCCGCTCTGGGTGGCTCAGTCGGAGCTGGGGCAGGATGTCCTGCCTGGGGAGGACCTGCGGTCTCTGCAAGGGCCCCTTGGCAGCAGGGAACACCGCCCTCGTGCTGTGACACGTCTCCCACGAGGCCCTCCCTCCTGGTGATGCCTGGGCACGCCAGGCTCCAGGAGTCTGCCGAGGCGGCTGGAGGCTGGAACGTGAGGTGTGCGTGGGCGGGGCGAACCCTGAAGCCCCTCGCATTCCCGATCATGGCTCTGGGGTGTGCACGGAAGGCCAGTGCCTGGGAGGCAGCTCTGCTCCCAGACGGCAGCCCCTCCTCAGAAGCCCTCCAGGACCTCTCAAACCCAACTACAGCCCAGGCACACAGCGCCACTGAGAGCAGGAAACAAGCCGCGGCAGTCGGTGGCTGAGACCACGGGAACAGGAGGGGGCAAGAGAAGGGCCACAGTCCCCGCAACTGCTCCACCACGTCCCAGCCCGGCTGGGACAAGAAGCACCAACTCCCGGTGTGATAAAGCAGGTTCCCGAGGGGCAGCCCCATCACAGCCTGGGGACAGCAGGTGGGGGCCTCCGTCCAGAGTTCCAGGACAGTGGGAGGCACCTGTCAGGCACTGCAGTATTGTCCGCGGCTGCAGGAGGCTCGGCACAGACGGACGTCCTGGGGCAGCGGCGGGGTCTGCCGACCACCAAGTGGGGCCGGCGTGGCAGCGGCGGCTGGGGGGGCGGTGATGCCCACAGGTGCCCTACAAGTGGATCCACTTGTTCCAGTTGACCTCGTGGGGGAACACGCGGCCCAGCCGGAGGGTGCAGTCCAGCGTGGGCTCATAGAACGCTGTGGGGCTCTCGCCCGGGCCGGAGGGGGCCTCCGCCTCCTCCGCCTCAGGCTTGGAGAAGAGCGAGACGGGCTTGGGCTTCCTCAGCAGGCGCTTCCTGATGCAGCCGAGGGATTCCAGGCCCTGGAGACAGCACGAGACACACAGGTTACGGGGGCACCTGACCTTGGCCTGGACAGATAGGCAGGCATTTACCAGCAGGGTTCACGCAGAAGGCCGGGGCAGGGGAGGGAGCGGCATGAGCAGTGTCTGTACACAGGAAACGCCAGTGCCGGAGGACAGGTGCGTAGCAGGGGCTGCGGATGGGCTTCTGCGGGCCAAGATTGGCTTCCGGGCGGGTTCTGTTTGTTTGGCCTGTAAGCACCTTAAAGTTGAGGAAATTTCACCGTGAACTTCAAGCTTCCAGCTTCCCAAGGAGCTGGAGCCCTGGGCGTGCTGGGCCGTGAGCGAGCCAGAGGCAGCTGCCCTCAGAAGGCAAGGTCTCTCCTCGCCGCCCAGCAGGGCTGTGACGCTCATGTACCTGTGGGCCCCCGTGGGCTGGTGAGTTTGTGACCCTGGGTACAGAGAAAGCGTCGGAGGCAAGAACACCAGGAAAGCCATCTTTCAGCCTGGGTGGCAGTGTGGACCTGCTGAAGGACACTGTAGGGATGGCCCTGGGGGCGGGAGCCCGGCTGGGGCTGCAGGGGACAGAGTGCTGGGAACAGGGCTGGGGACACAGTGCGAAAGGCAGGTGAGTTCACAGGTGGCGCCTGTCAGCCAGGGCCCCTGCTGAGGGTGGAGGAGGGAGCCGCAGGCGAGCTGGAAGGTGGGACACCGGAGCAGAGGCCTCCTCACCTGCACCCCAGGAGTGCACCCAGCCACCCCCAACCCCCACAGCCCAGCAGGGCCCGCACCTGGAGCAGCTCCAGCACGGCGACCGGCTGCAGGACGCCGTGGTAGTGGCGCAGCAGGCAGCTCTCGGGGACACCGGGCCTGGTCATGATGTGGTACAGCATGGCCTCCATCATGCCCTTGCACACGGGCATGTTCAGGTGGCCGTCCACGACGCGCCACGGGCGGCCGATGAAGCAGACGCTCTCACAGTTCCTGCAGGGTGAGCAGCTGGCGTCAGGGCTCAGTGGGACAGAGGTGGCAGCTTGTTCAGGGCTGGGGAACGTCCATCTTCTGTTCTCTGGCCTCCTCCCTCCCTCTTGTCTGGACAGAGGGGCCCACGATGGCCAGCTGAGGGCGCCACAGTGTGGGGACCTGCTCAGATGCAGCTGTAGCCAAGGCCGTGATGAACCCATGGCCCCCAGGTCCTCCACACCGGCAGGGGAAGGACAGGAGTTAGGGCTCCACCTGGCACCCTGGGCTAGTAGCTGCTTCCACCCCCGGCCAAGCTCACAGACGTCATCATCCAGAAGTTCTGCTCTGTGCCATCTGCAGGGTTCCAGACACACTTTCCTCTGAACAAAGGTTTCTGCTACTAAACCAGGGACTGATCTGCCACATGAGGCCCAGGAGTGCCACGGGCCCCAGACTAGCTGGACACTTGGCTCTGACTGCCGTGGCTGGGCCGTGGCTGGGCTGTATGTGAACTCCTCGGAGCCGGGGCCCAGAGAACTTGGGCCCTGCCCTGCTGAGGGCAACACACCCGTGGGAGGTGCCCCTCACCAGAAAGCCTTCTGTGGCCGCTGAGCCACCTCCCAACCCTAGGGCACAGCAGTCCCGGGTAGAAGGTGCTTATCTCTGGAGAGGAGGCTGCCGGGACCGGCACTGGGGCACTCTGGGCTGATCTGGCCTCGCGCTGGCCATGTGACCTTGGGCAGGGGCAGTGCCTCTTTGGACCCTCTGCTCATCTGTAAGATGGGAATGAGGGTCCCTGTGGGCTGTCAGGAGCCCTCGTGACAACGTGAAAGCACCTGGCTCAGGGTTCTCAGCCAATGCTACGCGCGTTCTGGAAGCACAGCCTGCTCCAGGCAGATCTGGGTGCCGTGAACGCCCAGCACACCTAGTCCTTGCCCACTGTGCCGGGCAGACCGTCCCAGCCCGCATCTCCATGAGAGACCTTCACATGAATCCTTAACTCTCGGTCCCCTGTCGGGAACCCTGAGGACAAACTTCCCCCACGCTTAGGCCTGCTCTAGGCCCCAGCAGGCCCACACTCACCTTTCCCGTGCTGCCTGGGAGAGGCCGCTGGCTCCAGAACTTTCCGCCAACCCTGGTGGAAGAGGAAAGGACAAGAGGGACTCAATAGGTGGGAGGAGCCGTCTTTCCTTCGCCCATCCACGCTGGCGCTGAGCCCACCATGTGCCGTGTGCCGGGCATTTCAGGGGTGACACAAAAAGACAACGATCCGTCTCTTCTCACAGCACCCATCCTCAAGGTGGCTGGGCCTTGGAGGCCGACACCAGCACATGACACGAGAACACACCACAGCGTGCAAACGTGCAGAGCTGGCTCCCAGGCCCCGAGGAAGCCAGTGAACACCCCATTTCCGCCCTGATGCCCTCACAAGGGCGGTGTGCAAAACCCCTAGGCAAACCCCCAGGAGAACAAGACACCAAGAGAAAGCACAGGAGAAAGCCGCTGCCGACTCCAGACAGAGCGGGAGGGGAGGGGGCGCGTCTGCCAGCCTGTCTGTCACACCACCCGGCCAGAGGCCTGCAGCTGGGACTCAGGGGTCCCTGTGGGCGTTTGGGAGGCCTTCTGCCCTCCAGTGGAAATACACGTACAGGCGAGATCGTCTTCCTCACCTCAGGGTGTGAGCTCTGAAAAGTTGAACCCCTTCTATGGCCGGTGGCAAGAGGTGCCCCATCCTCGGGGAAAGGTGTGGGCCAATCAGGGCGAGGGCAGAGAAGGGGAATGGAGTGGGGTAAGGTGGGGTAAGGTGGGGCAGGGGACAAGGTGGTACCTCTAGGGTCTTCAGAGCCTTCTGGAAGCTGGGCCTGACAGCTCAGCTGCTCTTGGACGGGGGAGATGGACACCCCAATAGTCTCTTGGTCCTCCTGTCCAGCTCCCCCTGCAGCAGTGTCTTCCAGAGCTGGGGGCGGAGCTGGGGCCTGGGTTTCTGCCTCCTTTTCTGTCCTGGGCCCGGGGCTGGGGCTGGGGCCCAAGCGCGTGTCCTCAAGTGCAGGCCTCTTTGTGGGGGGCTTCTGAGTACCCTCAGCATCGGCCTCCCCGCTCTGATCGGCCCAGCTGGCGCGCCTCTTGGCGCTCTGGGGACCCTGAGAAGGCGGTGCCGGCCTCTCAAGGGGGCTGTCCTCACTGGAAGGCCCCTCCAGGGCCTTGGCCAGGGGATCTTCTCTTTGGGCATCAGCCTCCTCCTCTTTGCCTTTTAGCCGTACTGAGTGCAGGAGCCAGGGCTGGGCAGCCGCCATGGCCACCAGGCGAACGGTGTTGCCGCCAACTTCCAGCACCTGCTGTCGCTCCAGGAGGTCCTAGAGAAAGCAGGAGACACACTGGGTCAGCCTGGGAATCCAGGATCGCTGGGGCTGGCTTGACGGGTGGCGAAGGGAGTGGTCTACCCTGCCTGATGCGTTAGGTGTCCTGAGCAGGTGGCAAGCCCAGCTCCATCAGGACAAAGCCTGGCTTCTGGCCCTGGGGCTGCCACCAGCTAGCCGTGTACCCTGGGGCAGTGTCCTTCCCTCTCTCCACTCAGTGTGGCCACTCATGAAACAAGTCCATCTGCAGAGTGCATCTGCCTGGGAGCTGAAAGTTCTGCTTTAATGACACCAGGAGAGCCTAAAGCGCAGCTCACCTGGACGCAGTCTGCGAACGTCCGGGTGCGCTCGCTGCCTGTCTTCTCGAGGGCCGAGAAGTGTCTGCGCAGCTCCTCCTTGTCAACCCCGAAACAACCAGAGGCCACAATGGCTTCCCGGATCTCCAAGGCGGCAGACACATCTTCAGGTTTATACCCGGACAGCTCCAGCTGGCGGACAAGCTCTTCCGAGCTGCAGGTGTTTTCTTGGGGGTTTATCAGCCTGGTGAACGTGTCAGGTAGGAAGGAAATCCCTGCTGTTAGCTCGTCCAGAGAGGTGGCTGCGAGGACAAGGAGGAAGATCAGAGGCAACCTCACAGAAACCCCTCCCCAGACCCCTGCACAAGCGACACTGAGGCAGGGCAAGCTCCGGCTCCAACTCACTGCTCCCCAACAGCCGCAGGGTCACCTTCTGGGTCGGCATGCCGGGCCCCTGCCAGTCAGGGCTCCTGAAACTCTGTCCAGGGCCCCTGACTGCAGCTACTGGACTAGATTTCCACTGGCCCCTGTGATCCTCCTGCTCAAGATGTAAGAGGAGGGCACAGTGGCCAGGGACGGGATCCGAGAACTATAAACCCCAGAGCTCTGGAGGGCAGGGCCTCGACCAGGGCTGCTCTTGTCCCACCCCTTCCTGCAGCTCAGCGCTCACTGCTCCTTCTCACTTCTGCCTACACTGGCCAGGGCTGCTTTCTCTTGCTTCCTATAAGAGATGTCTGTGAAGGCCACAATCTATAGGTTAGCACTACACTTTTGCCTAGTTCAAACTCTAGACAAAGCACAGAATTCTAATTGTGGTTACAAAACCGACTGTAAACACCATCAATCTCAACAATGCACCTCGCTTTATTGCACCTCACAGATACTGCATTTTTAACAAACAAGGTTTGTAACAACCCTGCGTTGAGCAAGTCTATTAGCACACCATTTTCCCAACAGCATGTGCTCATTTTGTAATCTTTGTGTCACATCATGGTAATTCTTGCAATATTTCAAACTTTGTCATTATTTATATTTATTACGGTGATCTCTGATCAGTGATCTTTTATGTTACTACTGTAATTGTTTGGGGGCACCACAAACTGCACCCATATAAGATGGTGAATTTAACTGATAAATGCTGTATGTGATCTGACTGCTCCACTGACCAGCTGCTCCCCATCTCTTTCCCTCTCCTTGGGCTTCCCTATTCCCTGACACACAACAATATTAAAATTAGGCCAATTAATTAACCCTGCGATGGCCTCTAAGTGTTTAAGTGAAAGAAAACATCACCTCTCACTTTAAAGCAAAAGCTAGAAATGATTAAGCTTAGTGAGGAAGGCATACTGAAAGCCCAGATAGGCCAAAAGCTAGGGCTCTTGTGCCAAAGGTAAGCCAAGTTGTGAGTGTAAAGGAAAAGTTCTGGAAGGAAATTAAAAGTGCTACTTGAGTGAATAGTAAGAAAGCAAAACAGCCTTATTATTGTTGATACGGAGAAAGTTTTAGTAATCCGTACAGAAGATCAAACCAGCCACAACGTTCCCTTAAGCCAAAACCTAGTACAGAGCAAGGCCCTACCTCTCTTTAATTCTATGAAGACTGAGAGAGGTGAGGAAGCTGTAGAAGAAAAGTGGGCAGCCAGCAGAGGTCGGGTCATGAGACTTAAGGAAGGAAGCCAACTCCATACCATAAAAGCTGAAGCAGCAAGTGCTGGTGTAGAAGCTGCAGCAAGTTATCCAGAAGATCTAGCTAACATCATTGATGAAGGTGGCCACACTCAACAACAGATTTTCAATGCAGATCAAATAGCCTTATATTGGAATAAGATGTCATCTAGGACTTTTGCAGCTAGAGAGTAGTAGTCAATGCCTGCCTTCAAAGCTTCAAAGGACAGAATGGCCAACTTTCTTGTTGGGGACTAATGCGGCTGGTAACTTTAAGTTGAAGCCAGTGCTCATTTTCCATTCCAGAAATCTTAGGGCACTTAAGGATTATGCTAAATCTATTCTGCCTGTGCTCTAGAAATAGAACAACAAAGCCTGGATGACAGCACATCTGCTTACAACATAATCTCCTAAATATTTTAAGCCCACTGTTGAGATCTACTATTCAGAAAAAAGATCCACTTCAAAATATTACTGCTCATTGACAATGCACTTGGTCACCCGAGAGCTCTGATGGAGATGTACAAGGAGATGAATGCTGTTTTCATGCCAGCGAACAGGACATCCATGCTGTAGCCCATGGATCAAGGAGTAGTTTCGATTTGCAAGTCTTATTATTTAAGAAATACATTTCATAAGGCTATCACTGCCACAGATAGTGATTCCTCTGATGAATCTGGGCAAAGTAAATTGAAAACATCCTGAAAAGGATTCACCATCCTAGACACCATTAAGAACATTGATGACTCATGGCAGGAGGTCAAAATAGCAACTCAACAAGAGTTTGGAAGAAGCTGATTCCAATCCTCATGGATGTCTTTGAGGGGCTCAAGATTTAGTGGAGGAAGTAACTACAGATGTGGTAGAAACAGCAAGAGAACTAAGATTAGAAATGGGGCCCTAAGAATGTGACTGAGTTGCTGCAAGCTCGTGATCAAACTTGAACAGATGAGGAGTTGCTTCCTAAGGATGAGCAAAGAAAGTGGCTTCTTGAGATGGGATCTACTCCTGGTGAAGATGCTGGAAACATTGTTGAAATGACAACAAAGGATTTAGAATATTCCATAAACTTACTTGGTAAAGAAGTGGCAGGCAGGTTTTGAGAGGACTAACTTCAATTTTGAAAGAAGTTTTACTGTAGGTGAAATGCTATCAAATAGCATCACATGCTACAGAGAAATCTTTCGTGAAAGAAAAAGTCAACTGATGACGCCAACATCATTGTT